>AWWV01010696.1:0-77908 GCA_001974805.1 Corchorus capsularis | reverse complement strand
AGAGAGAGAGAGAGGCCACAGGTTCAAGATAATTAGTGTACATACCAAGGAAAAAGAGAATTTCTTTGGTTTGCCATGGAGACAGGTACCAGACTTAGGAGCTAGGCGTATTAATAGATATACTTGGCTAATGTGAACAATGACTAATATGAACTAAGTTTATAGTTGAACTTTTTTTTAAATGGATAGTAACTTTTGCTGGTATTTCCTTGAAACTAATAATATATGGTCATACGATTTCTTATTTGACACTTTCTTTTTACAGGGAAGATTCCCCAATTACTGAAGTAGAACCATATATCCCTTTCAATATTAATCCATCTGGAATGCAGCCTGTTCTCACCACCACCTATCTTTTAGCATTTCCAAGTATTGTTGCAAGGTAAATGTGCCCAGAAGTTGTTTAAATACTTATTATATCCTTTGTTTAATATCTTTCTATTGTCCTATGCACTTACCTTTAGACCATTATCATTGTTTGCCCTGCAATTGTCTAACCCAGAGTATTCTTTGCAGTATACTTGGCTCACCTTTTTGGGAGCATGTTAAGGAGATATTAAACCCTGCAACATCCATTGGTGCAGAGCCATGGGTTTACTACTCAATATATGCGTTCTTTGTTTTCCTGTTCAATATATTTGATATTGTAAGTAATTTTGAGCCTTGGTGATTCTAAGTTGATGATAATGTGCTTATTGTCAGGTTGTCACTGCAATTGCAAATTAAATTGCTTCTCTTGCCATAATATCTCCTTCTAGCTATTGGTTTCTTAGATGGGTATCTGAATGCCCAAAGAAATTAAGCCATGTTTTTATTCTACCTATTTAGCAGGACTGATGGACTTCCAGTGAGAAATTTTTGGAAATAATGCACAATATAGTTAATGTTGAATAACAAACTTGATGCATGAAAATGCTTTAGAAAGCTTGTCAAATTTTTGTGTGTTTTCCTATCATCATTGACAATGGAAGCATAGGGATAATTAGATGCTTCAGTTCTTACAACAAAGCATAGTAGTGGCTAATGCTAGCAGTATTTCAAATTCAAGCTTGGGTCCACTGGCTTATGATTATTGTTCCATTTGTATACAATAGTGCTAAACTTTGAAATCTACGTTTTAATGCATTTATGTGTTTGTCTAAAGACTCATATACCTTTGGCCCTGATAAACTTATTCTGGTACTTATTGCTTCGTCTTTCTTTTTTTATTTGCATTGAAACTCCTCTGTAGGCCAATTTGCCAAAGGAAATTGCAGATTACCTAAATAAGATGGGTGCCAGGATACCAAATATAAAGCCTGGGAAGGCTACTATTGAATATCTCACAAAGATTCAGGCATCAACTCGTTTTTGGGGTATGTTTCTGTCTTGGAAATGATGACCGTATGTAATTTGAAATCATATGCTTGGTCAGGGACTCATGGCTATATGCTGAAACTACTTGCCCTGTCATGTGGGCTTTTGGCTGTTCTTTTTTGATCTGCAGGAGGGTTACTGTTAAGTGTTTTGGCAACTACATCAACCATACTCGATCATCACTTGCGACGTATCAATGAGGGATTTTCAATTGGGTTTACATCAATTTTGATAATTGTAAGTGCGATTGAAGTTGGGTTTACATCAATTTTAATAATTAAAAATACAATTCTAATGGCTTGTTTGTAGATGCACTGATGTTATGACCTCTCAGTTTGATAACATTGTTTAGAATACTTGTTAGGTGTCAGACCATTACAATGATTTCAGTAAATTGCTAAGAAAGAACTGTTCTTTAGCGAATAGACTTTACAGTTGTGTTTTCTAAAGGCATTTCACATTTTTTGATCAGGTGGGTTCCATAATTGAGCTAAGAAGATCCTATCAAGCGTATAATGTCATGCCAAGTTTAAGCAAAGCTCTAAGGCGCTATGGGGTGTGAGACTCTTCGTGACCTGTAAGGTATTACTTTATTTTATTTTACACCTTTCAATGTAATCCATTCTCCATACTGGCAAATGATATGGAAACTTTTATTCCCATGGTGCAGAAATACTCCGTGAGAAGTCGGTATTGGTTTGTTTTGTGGCACCTTGAATTAAACATTAGGTCGCAGATTACACAAACTTGTATAAATTGAGCTGCTGCTTTTGGGAGTAAAAGATATGAAGCCATTATTCAGTTCTTCAACTCATCTCACACAAGAAGGTTCAGTTTCTTCTGAATTCTCATTTTTTTGATCCGGAAACGGCTTCCTTAGCATTGGAGAAAAGCAGATACTACTTTTAAGTGTTGTTATAGGCTTAGCTGATATACAACAGGGTGCAGCATGTTTCTTTCTGCCCAAGAATAGGGAAGGGACGAGATACCCTGATTTTTAGTATTAGATAGGAGTTGTAGATTAATGTCTGTTGTAAGGTAAGACAATTTTGGTGTAAAATGTTGGTAGTCCTAGATGAATACACATGGACATGGTTGAAATTGAGATCGAAACAGGCTGTAATTTTGTTTTGATCCTTCATATTCACACACACAGCTGATTGAATTAGACTACGTAATTTGTAGGAATTGTAATATCATTGCTTGATTATAATTTGCTTATATAACAATCATTAGCCACAAGCTCAAGATAATTAAAATATTTAATTTTTTGGCAAAAATGTAAAAAATCTTTCGGTATTCGCCAATTAAAAAAAAAAAAATTCATGGCCTGTTTGGTTGATGTAATGTAAGGTTTCTACATCCTACTTCCTCCGTTGATAAAAAAGGCACGTGAGGACTGAGGTGGCTCACGTGATTCTGTCAATCCCTCATTCGTATTCCTTTTCCGGTTTATTCTCATCCCGCCCAAACAGAATTCAAAGTAAAGTGAAAACCCTATCCCCATCGGAGAAAAAGAAAATGGAATTGACGGAAGGAGAAGGAAGCTCGGAAATGGAGTTTACAGAGATCGAGACGACCGCTGAGCGCTTGGATGGCTCCGTCATCTTCCACGTCGTCAAAGACGCCATTGGTTTCGTTCTCTACATGCACCAGCAAATCCCTTCGTATGTTCTCTCTCACTCTTTCCTTTCTTTACTCACAAATTGAACTGCAAAAAAACAAAAATCACAAATTTCTGGATTTTTCTCTATGAACTTGATCGAATATCTGCTTCCAAGTCTCTTCATCGTTTTCCTGAATAATAATTTGTTGTTAATCTTGATGGCTTCTGTTTTTCTGTTTCTTAAGAGCATAATATATATTTCAGTTAATTATTTGTTTTTGGGATGCAAAATTTCAGAAAATAATTAAATCAATACTACATATTCAGCGTTTTGCAGGATATGAGCCTTGAATTTGACTCCATGCATACTGAATACAAAGAGTTGGTATGTTAGCTTTGTTGAATCAATTGTATGCTTCTTTGTCTTTTTGTTTTGGCACTCTAAAAACTTGTTAGTTTTAGGAGATGGATCTTACAAAAACTGAGGTAAAGGCTTCTTTGCGGTTGCGGAGGAAGCACATTGGCAGAATGAGAGAAGTTAAACAAGGGATCAGAAGGATGGAAAAGTTCATGAAAACAGTTTCAAGTCTTCAAAATGCATTGCAATTGATGATAAGGGAGATATCTAACATCCAAGAGGTTATTTTGGTTCTTGGGGCAAGTCCAATTCGGCCTCTGCATGTTTATCAGATGTATTTCTCGCATGCAAATGTCGTTCCCTATGCTGAAGCTGATTTCATTAAAGGCAGAACAGCGGAAGTGCTTTCAAGGAAGGTACTTTATAAGTGCTCTTTCTACTTGTAAAAACTGTACATGTTTTGGGACATGTAATGAGTTGTTCTGTTTAACAGGCTATTAGGACATTGATCTCAAAAGGTGCAGGTTCTAGTTCTTATCCAGGTTAATTACTCTGAACATATTTTTGTTGTTAATTGCAAGTGAATTTGTGGAAGTTAATCTGATGATTGTCTGCGTTATTGTTTTTAGGTGCTACTAAGTTGTTTCTAATGGTTAAAGCACCCGCCTCACTTAATCTGCCTTTGCATTTTCTTCCCAAACGTGACTTCAGATACAGCAAAAAGGTAAAATGAAGCTAAACAGGTGTGCAACCATGATTGGAAATTTTTGTTTGCATTCTGAGGTCATCTAAGAATCCTCATAAAGTACAATTTACCAAATCGTTTACAACACACTAGTGGTGGATATATGCATGTTTATTTCCATTTTTATCTTGTAAGCAATAAATTTTAATGCATTCTATCTTTCCCAGATTGTGCCTTTCAGACTAAGGTTTAGATGCAGAACCCAAGGTTTGGAGATGGATGCTTCTAATCTTGGTTCACAGTCTGGCCAATCAACAGGATTGATAGATTCTTCTTCAAATGATCTCATCTGGTATGGGGATTCATAACTTGTTTGCATTAAACTTATTTGCTTTGTACCATAGTTGCTTTGAAGTGCTGTAGCTCAGAGGATACCTTCTACTAGATCCCTCTTCTATTCTAGATGATAAATGTTGTAAAACACTACAGGGGAAACTTTATTTGTTAAGTTTAGGGGAAACTCCAGATGATGCATATCTTTGGAATCAATTTTGACCTATTGCTGAACTAATAGTAGGAGATTTGGTCTTTGTAATCCATAGTCCAAGTATGAGCTTAAAAATGGTTTGTCTTCTCCAAGTTTCCCACCTTGACATTGATAACATAGTCTCTCTAAACTCTCCAGCCATATGTTCAGGTTATACTTTCCTAGTTCCAGTGTTCAAAAGGTGATTCCTAGATATGATTATGTCTGCCACTTATTATTTCTATCATGACGTTTTCCACACATTTACAAAATGAAAACGTGGCAGTCTTATTGGCCTGAAGCTTACATAGCTGGGGAAGCCAGTGTCACATACGGTTCAGAATTCACTCAAATTATACTAGCCCACCCTTGCTTACACATATTATTGTTGCAGGTTTCAATGCCGTCATGCAATAAAGGGCATAGCTTTCAAGACACCAGAAGAAGAATGAGAAAGTTCATGTTACTAGTGGAAGTCTTGTGTTCTTGCCATTACCTGTTTCAATCCCAGGCTTGTTAGAACTATAATTTTCATATGCATATATATAAGAATTTGTAAATATTGATAAACAAAGCTGCAAGTTTGAAGGTTGTAATTGTAATTGACAACAGATTATTGCACTCAACTTCAACTCGTGTATTACTATATGTAATTGAATCGAATTAGTTTTGTAGCTTTAAAGAATCTGCAGAGCCTGTAATCGATAATCATTGTCCTGAAGGCGTTGGTCAACATAATCTTAACTTTCCGGCCCAACCCATAAGTTAAGTCAGACAACTTGACTGGGTTATATAAGTGCCCATGTCTGTTTTAGGCCTTCAGGGCCCAAGGCTGAAGGTCTATATATATAAATCTCATTGTCTGAGAACTGGGAAGTAAGGGAACTCGAGAGGAGAAAGGGCGGTTTTTCTAGCAAGATCGATGAACTGAACCCTTCTGGTTTCTGCAAACCCTCCATTCTTTTCTCCATAGCCCTAAAACCTACACTCTCTGAATCCAGTTGTGAATCCATACATACAACTTAAAGGTAATCGTTTTAGTAAAGTAAAACAAATCAAATACCCAGAAAGAAGCCATGAAGTTCCAAATCGAAGACGTCACAGTCTATTTCCCCTATGACAAAATCTACCCGGAACAATATTCTTACATGATCGAACTTAAACGAGCTTTAGACGCCAAAGGCCATTGCCTTCTCGAGATGCCTACAGGCACCGGCAAGACCATCGCCTTGCTCTCTCTCATCACCAGCTATTCTCTTTCCAAACCCCAAACCCCCCTTAAGCTTATTTACTGTACCCGCACTGTCCACGAGATGGAGAAAACATTGGCCGAATTGAAGGTTTTGTACAATTACCAGGTTAAGCACTTGGGTCCTCAAGCTACGATTCTTGCCATTGGCCTCTCTTCCAGGAAGAATTTGTGCGTCAATCCGACCGTTTTGGCAGCGGAGAATCGGGATTCCGTCGATGCCGGGTGTAGGAAGCTGACCGCGAGTTGGGTTCGAGCCATGGCTGCGGAGAATCCCAATGTGCCTACTTGTGAGTTCTTTGAGAAATATGAGAGCGCCGCTTCCGCTTCTGATGCCATGTTGCCATACGGCGTTTACACCCTTCAGGTGATCAGTTTTTCTTCTCCTTATAATCATTACGAAGAGAAATTTATTTGATAAAAGCATGATTTTGCAATCAGGTTTCAATAGTGAACCAAGTCTTATAATTGATGCTATATTGCCTTGAAGTTTCTTTGGGTACTATATTGCCTTATAATTGATGCTACCTTTTAAAATCTCTGTTTTAAACACCGTTTTTGTAGGACTTGAGGGTTTTTGGGAAGGAGAAAGGGTGGTGTCCTTACTTCCTGGCAAGACATATGGTGCAATTTGCACAGGTGGTTGTTTATAGCTATCAGTATTTGCTTGATCCAAAGGTAGCTGGGATTATATCCAAGGAAATGCAGAAGGAGTCTGTTGTGGTGTTTGATGAGGCACATAATATCGACAATGTGTGTATTGAAGCGCTTAGTGTTAGTGTTAGAATACAGACACTTGAAGGAGCTACGAGGAATCTTAGTCGGATAGGTCAAGAGATTGAAAGGTATGTACTTTGGATAATTTTTCATCTCGTTTTTAATTCAAATTACATTAGAGGGTGAAACCAATAAGCAGGGGACTATAACTTGTGAATTTTAAGTTATTGGATTGGGGACTGTCTTTTTCATTGTCCTGATATATACATATGCCTCCAGTATCTTTCTAATTTGTTAAGGGTAATTGTTAAATTAATTCTTGAGTACATATCTCCTAATTTCTAAAGATGAAAACTATATATCTTTATTTAAATTGCATATAATGGTGGGAAGGTTCAAGGCCACTGATGCAAGCAGACTGCGTGCTGAGTACAACCGACTTGTAGAGGGTTTGGCAGTGAGAGGAAACCTGCCTAGTATGTGAAATAGAATTCATTTTTGTGTGCATTCTGATCTCTGTTCCTTTAACTTGATGATATTCCTAGTTCATCAATGTCATTTTCTTCTCTTATGCAGTCACTGATACCTGGCTTTCCAATCCTGCCTTGCCTCAAGATATTCTAAAGGAGGCTGTGCCTGGAAACATCCGTCGAGCTGAGCACTTTTTGCATGTTCTACGTAGATTAGTTCAGTATCTGAAAGGGCGATTGGATACAGAAAATGTTGAGAAAGAAAGCCCAGTTAACTTTGTTGCCTCGATTAGTAGTCATGCTGGAATTGACCAGAAAACATTGAAGTTTTGTTATGACCGTCTGCATTCACTAATGATGACTCTAGAAATAACCGATACAGATGAGTTCTTACACATTCAAACAATATGTGACTTTGCAACTCTCATAGGCACTTATGCTCGTGGGTTCTCAATTATTATTGAACCTTTTGATGAAAGAATGCCCCATATTCCAGATCCTGTCTTGCAGGTTCGCCTTTTTCTTTTTCCCCTTTTCTGAATTACTGATATGCCATTGGAAAACTTCCAAAACTCTGAACATAAGGGTTTTATATCTGCCATTAACTTGTACTGGTGATAATTTCCTGAAGATCCACATATTTTGACACCATGATTTTGAAGCTCCACTCTGTATTGTTTTGTGGAATACGAACCTGAAGCTGACAATTTATCCCATCTTTTAATTCCATACTTGTTTAAGATGTCCAATTTCATGATATCTGTTTGCCAGAGGTTGTGATGTAGATGCTTTGCCTTCCATGTTGACATTTATTTATGCTTTTACTCATTTAACTCACGATATATCTATCTTTTGATGTTTTTATTTAATCTTCTCATATACTAATTGTTTTCATGATTTGGCATGCCAGCTTAGCTGTCATGATGCTTCTCTTGCCATAAAGCCTGTGTTTGACCGATTCCAGTCAGTTGTTATTACTTCTGGCACGCTTAGCCCAATCGATCTGTACCCTCGCCTTCTTAATTTTCATCCAGTTGTTAGTCGTAGCTTTACAATGTCCTTGACAAGAGAGTGCATATGTCCGATGGTTCTTACACGTGGAAGGTTAGCAGATACAATCTTTTGCATTTGCTTGCTAATTTTTGCAAGTTTGTAACTTTTGAGTGATTAAAGCTTTATAATTTTTGTTATGCCAATGCAAAACTATTTTCTTTGTTCCTGCAGTGATCAACTTCCTGTTAGTACCAAATTTGATATGAGAAGTGATCCTGGTGTTGTGAGGAATTATGGGAAGCTCTTGCTGGAGATGGTCTCTGTTGTCCCTGATGGAATTGTATGTTTCTTTGTCAGTTATTCATACATGGATGGAATTATAAACACTTGGAACGATAGTGGAATTTTGAAGGTGAGTAGTTTTGCGGGCTCTTTTGCTATTTAATATACAAAAGAAGTTAGACATTGTTTTCTCCCTTATGTTCTCCACTCTTTCTTTCTTTTATTGCTTCTATATAGCGGATCGGTTAACTTCTTTGATGCAGATGTATATCCTTGTTCATGTTGAAATTTTTATTGATCTGTCTCTTGTAGGAAATAATGCAACATAAGCTTGTCTTCATTGAGACACAAGATGTTGTTGAAACCACATTGGCTCTTGACAATTATCGCAGGGCTTGTGATTGTGGAAGAGGTGCAGTTTTTTTCTCTGTTGCCAGGTACCATAGATGCTGACATTTAAACTTTTAAATCCTTTTTTATTAGAGCATGCAGTTGGAATATGTTTGTGTCCATAGACAGGGTGGAAAAGTTTCCAGTCATTACATTGTGGTCATTCTAAGTTGTTTCTATCTTTGGTGCCAAATAACCAAAAATAGTTTTCTTTATGAAGTATTTTGTTTAACTAGTAGCTTTTTGACTAGAAAGATAGTTGGTATAACTTATCACATTCTAATGAAATCACCTTGAATGCTGATGTATGTTACAGGGGAAAGGTGGCTGAAGGTATAGATTTTGATCGACATTATGGCAGACTAGTAATCATGTTTGGTGTTCCTTTCCAATATACTTTGAGCAGGTGAGTATCATTTACAAAATTATGCCTTTCCCGTTTTCATTTTGCTCTTTTTGCACTTGTAGGCATATGCCATGTATAGACACAACAGGGTATTCATAGTGACGATGTTGTCATAAGGTACATTTTTCTTGCATACTTGTCAATAAACTTTCTGTCCTTGCAGAATATTGCTTGCAAGGTTGGAATACTTACGAGACACTTTCCAGATAAAGGAAGGAGATTTTCTTACTTTTGATGCCTTGGTATAATTCTACATCCATCTTGTCAGAAAAGAAATTTGCATTTACTTGACTTGTGTAGTCTTGAAGTCTTCCTGTGTGAGATTGACTAATCTGACTTCATTGTGCAGAGACAAGCTGCTCAATGTGTTGGCCGAGTCATCCGTTCCAAGGCTGATTATGGGATGATGATATTTGCTGATAAAAGGTATATATCTATAAAGTACTCATTTCACAGTATTTGTTTACCAATCTATTTCTTTCTTAGAAATCGTTTTGTTTCTTTCATACTTATAGCTAGTAAGGAGCTTAACTAGGGTTCTGTCAGATGACAATTGCCCATTTTACGTTGTGATTCCAAGTCTTACTTGACTTTTTGGTCGATTAAGTCTTGAGATGAAATCTTTGTTTCTTGCATTCTCGATTCACATTCTGAATTAGTAGTTGAATTAAATTTATGCAGGTATAGCCGACATGACAAACGTTCAAAATTGCCAAGTTGGATACTTTCTCACTTAAAAGATGCAAACCTGAACTTAAGCACTGACATGGCTCTGCATATAGCAAAAGAGGTGTGTCCCTTTTCCTCTTCATTGAATGTTAACGCCTGGAGAAAAAACAATTGCCTTGTAGAGTTCAATGTAATTGAAAATATAAACAACGTAAACATAAGTTTGCTCTGATGTAGCCATCATATATAGCTGGATCAAGGATATGATAATTAATGAATTGGAGTTGTTTTCGACATTGAATATGTAATCGTTGGTAATATATTTATTGGTCTCAAACTTTGCGTGGCAGTTCCTAAGAAAAATGGCTCAACCTTATGACAAGATGGGGGGCAGTGATAAGAAGACCTTACTATCACAAGAAGATTTGGAGAAAATGGGTGATGGAGGCATGCAAGAAATGTTGTATTAAGGATTCCCTCCGCCATATAAAGAATTTTGAGTTTCTTCTTTGTTGTGTATAAATATATAATCCATCTTATTCTTCAGGTTCTTCTTCATCTTTAACTATTTCCAAGTCCTGAAATTTTGCCACCCTGTTCTTTTTTTTCTCTCGCTGGGAGCTGCAATGTATACTATATTTTGTTCAAATTAAACCATATATTGAACCCTTTTATTTATCCTTTTGTGAAGACGAAATATGATGAAAGAGGTGTCTGCTGAAAGCTTTTTTTTCATAGTTTAATGTATCTCGTAAACCTATAACAAGTTTTGCTTTTGGTCATGTCAAATTGGTAAATGGTCTAATTTGAGTCTTTGACAAATGAGCTTCTTCGATTTCCCATTTCCCATTTCTAATTTATGTTAGATTACAATTTAAGGAATGATGATTACTATTTAAGCTCATATCCTTGATTAACAAAAAGTAGAAGACACGAAAAAGGAAAATAATCTACTCAATTATGTAAACGTCAACTTTAGTTATACTTATCATAATCATACTGTGTGGCCAAAAACAATCATGATAATACTGTAAAATTTAAAAGTCAGAATTAGGTAATCGATCTAATCTTTTCCAAAATTTACATATACTATAGTGGAGTAATTCTCTGATTTATTTAAATTTTGTTTATTTTTAGAATTGAGGTATTATTTGATTTATGGCCCTCTTCACCTCCATTATGCTTACTTTCTTCCCGTTGACATTATCCTTCACCTGCCATTCAAAACACACCCACCATAACTGTCAGTCTTCCCTAAACCTCTAATTAATTAATTAATTAATAATAAATTAAAACCTAATCAATTCCAATTTTTATTAAGTAATTACCTTGGCTCTCAACTCAGCCGCGAACACCCCATTATTCAAAGATGACTGCACAGCCGTTATTTCAATCCGGAGCTGTTCCCTTAACATCTGCATTATGTCCAGCAACAACCCTTCCCTATACGCGCATTGCAACTCCAACAGCGCGTCGCTTTCTATTATCGACACTTCCACCGTCGTCTCTACCGTCGGCTGCGGTAGTGACTCCACCGTCTTAGGCTTCGCTCCTCCACCACTCCCTTCCACTATCCTCATCTTCCTTTTATCTGACCCCGGCCCCGGCCCCAACGACCGTGCCCTCTCTGGCACCGTTACCCCACTTCTCTGATCCTTGGAACCACTCGTCTTCTGCAGCGAATCCGCCGACTTCGGCCGTTGGTTATGATGATCAACTTCCATTTGCCTGTTACGAGCCTCGAGTTCTTGAATCTTTTTACGCAACTGTTTCACGTACTCTATGGTGTCCCCTAGTATGGACGCTTTATCCATTTTCGTAACGAAGGGAACCAACGATCTTAATATAATGAACCGCTCATTAAGCTTCTCGCGGCGGCGCCTCTCCGCGAGCACGTGGTTGGCGCTGAGCTCGTCTTGAGGGGTGCCCTTGCGGAAGCGAGAGCCGGGTTCGGTGTCACGTGACTTGGGGGAGTTCTCGTCGCGGTATTTACTGTGGAGGAAAGGAACGCTAAATAGAATGTACTTGAGGAGCCACTGGGATGTACCTTCGACCGGGACGTGGATGTGGTGGTCCGAACGGGGTGTCCACTTGGCAAATGCTGATTGGGTGGAGTATTCTGTTGACGATGATTCAGCCCACCGAGTTGGTTGGTTTTGGAGAATGGTGGATACGGTTTGAGAATAGTGAGTGTCTTCTTGCGACAGTTCATCCATTGTCGCGGGCCCTACGTACATATCAAGAACACATTAGACCAACAAAACACCATAGTAAATGAAGATTTCCCCATAAATGTTTGATTATCAGTATGATTAATTGAGAGACAGATTTTCATGGAGTACCAAATCACATAAAATAATGAGGGAGCTTTTTGTCAGCGTAAACCCTTGAATCTATTGTTTGGGTTAGTTGAAATTTCACTTCGGCAAGTTGGAGAAAAGAAACCAACTAATTAAACTCCATAGACGTCCATTCATTTCTCTTCAGTACGGTGAGAAGAAGATTTATGACAGGCAAAGTGGGTGACAGGTGGGCTTCTGTTTCAGAGTTGAGACAAACTCTTTGTCTTGAGCCCTAAAATCAAAGAGTTGCACTTCCAGGACACTTTACTTTCTTTAAAAAGCTCGTTGGTCTTGACACGTCCTATTGCATGCAGTGAAGGCCATGTGAAAGGGGCCCGTGCATGGACAGGGACTTTACTTACAGTTTTCATTTATCATCATCAAGCTCAACGCTGATCGATTTGGTCCAGAATTTGGGAAACCAAATTTGTTTTTCGCTTTTGATTTCTTTAGTTAATCTTTTACTAGACAGGTGAGCTAAAGAATGTATTTATAAGGAATCCAACTACCATTAATATAATTTTACCTGAAGAAGGTTGTTGAAAGCTGCAGCTCATCGGATCTTGTACCATTTGCCACCTCCTACTTGACTCAGCTCTAAACGACTCAGCTCGTCGCTGTTGCTCTGCTGGGTTCCCTGTTTGACTCACTGTTAACATGTGAAAATCTGAGTCCAAGTTATTCGACGCGTCGTCTGGTGACCCTAGCCTTATATCTTCTGACATTTCCAACTGCATTAGCTCGCTTGGCTCCGCTGCTACTGCTTGAGTGTTTTGTGGAGGGACTTGGCGGCTGTTTCGACCCGTTTCGCCGGAATCCGATTCGTGCTCTTCTTCTTCTTCCTCCTCCTCCTCCTCCTCTTCGTCTTCGTCTTCGTTTTCTTCTTCATCATCTTCTTCTTGGTTAGTATTTGGTGGAGGGTCAGCTGCGCATGCGGCGTACATGGGAGGAATGGAAGGGGAGTGGAAGCGGGTGTGGTCGGAGGAGGTGGCGGGGTTAGAGGTGGAGTGTTCGGAGAGAGCAGGTTTGGGTGGCGGAGGATTTTGGTCATTGAAGAACGTTTTGACATGTTGAACTAACCCTAAATCCTCTTGCACCTGATCAAATACGAAGTTTCTTCATATATCATATATAATCTTCTTACATATATATGTAAAATAATTTACAAAATAAAACGTTTATTTACCTTTTCTGTAGTGCCAAATTCAACAACGCCATCCAGAAGAGGAATGCAAAGCACAGTCTACAAAAATATAAACAGCAAAAATGGATCATTTTAATTCTTGATTAAAATAAATTTACAATAAGAAATTTTTTTATTTGCATGGGCTTAGTAAAAAGATACCTGAACACGAGCACTCTGTTGCCACCCATAATAAGGAATCATTGGTATATTGACAGACAGAAAGATGAAGGTAAAGTTAGTGCACTGAATTGAAGTGAAAGATACAAAAACCAAAGAAATTAATTAATGCTCATTAATTCAATCCATTGCAGTTCTGAAAACTAATTTCTTCATGAAAGTATTAATTGCTATGGTAATAATTAATTAAGTATAGGAAAACGCAATGATATCATGAAGAGATACCTTGGCGAGAATAGCTCTTGAAAACGTTTTGCTGTCAACCTCATTTGCACCCGTGAGCCATACATGCTGCCTCCTTGCATATGCCTTTCCTGGTAACCTAGACATTTTTTTAATGATGATTTGTAATTATATATATGTAATTTGCAGAAAACTAATGAATACATATCATATTTATATCAATTAGCCGAATCCAGAGTATCAAATACAAGAAATGTTACTACTTCTTTCAATCATCATTTAATAAAAATCAGCCCAAAGTAGAGAAACAGTATGGCAGATTCTTGGTAACTTAATAACTTGCAAATGAAGACATTAAATCCATATAAAGTCTGTATATATATATAGTAGCTCAGTTATTTTCATGTTTAAAACACCAAAATTCAAAATTTCTGCAACATGATAATGAGGCTGCTGTAAAAAGGATTAATGCATGGCCTATTAAAGCTCCAAGTTCATAGTAAATCTTATATATATCTTGGAAAAGTTTTGGAGCAAGCAATGATTTACTGTGGGTTTTAAAGGGCTAAGGAGCATTTTGGTTCTTTTTGCCGAAGTTGCATTCCCATAGTAGAAAAAATTGGGTGACAGTGAACAAATATTTAGCATCTACTTATATATATATTTCATGCTACTTTATCCATTTCAAGTCATTTGACGACAGTTTCTGGAATATATTCCTCTTGGGCACTTTTTCAGTCTTAAATTTTGTCAAAAGACAAACATATTCAAATAAGCAAGAGTTAAGTAACTTTCAGTATTAAACTGCAAAAAACACACGGGAATCTCATAAACCCTTCCTAAAATTGAAGAAGAAGACGCTATAAAGGCTCTCACCTAACCTCTTGTAAAGGCATATCAACCCTGAATCAATGCCTTGAAACCAAGACACAGATAGATCAACTTTTTCATCATAGGACAAAAGACTTGTATGTAACTAAATTTACACTCCTTTTATATCATATATAGCAAGAATTAATGGCAAAAGAAGGAAAAAGTTTTGATCCAAAAGTTTGAGTCCCGACCATTAGATTATAAAAGGAGCCTTAATTATATCAATAATGGAGGTGGAAATGCATCAATTCTTATTCAATAGCTGAAAATTACTGCTGGCACAACGAATTCTAACTGTCTCATTTACTCTTCTATACCATTCCAGTAATTAATTACAGTCCCACAGCGACCAATGAATAATTTCTAATTTATTCACTAGGTGATGAATTAGGAAGAAGGGGTATTGTATACTCCATGATTATGATCATTTGCTTTTGCTCTCTTCAAATAAGGAAAAAAAGAATTAAAGTGAGTGCTAAATATGATAAATGTCCTACTATCTTGGAATGGAAAATTTTGAATTGGTTAATAAAGAGGATTAAAAGCAAATGGGAAGGAAATAGGCAGCATAGAAAATTTTCTGCCTACTGACAAAGAGTGAAAAACAAAATAGATCATATTTTTTCTACTTTTACTTGCAGATTCGACCACTTAAGTTCACTAAAATAAGCAATTCACATTAAAGTTAACGGAAACAAGTTAAAATGAATGGATAGAGAAAAGAAGAAAGAACACAAAAGTCAATTTGGCTAAACTAGCAAGCTATGTGAAGAAAAAGAAAAGTTATATTGTATGGAAATGGGAGAAGAAACTTACCCTACTCCGGGAGGAAAAGAGAAGGAGACACACATCAAATAGAACCACTCCGACTCCGTTAAGTCCTCCGGGGATAACGCTGCACACGGCCGCCGGGCCGGCTGGTTCGTCTCTCCGGCAGACAATGAGTCATAGAGCTCTCTAAGCTGCTGGCTCCTTTGTAAAGAGGCCTCCTCCGCAGTAACCTCCATGGGTTGCACTGTCTTTCTAGTCTTGATTGCTCCATTGTAGTATCCGTCTGCCCATACTAAGATCCTAAAACACAATATCAAATCGGTCCATCATTTGTAACAAATTAGTTAACTGTCATTCAGAAGAATAAACGGACGAGATTTGGTTTTAAATTTGTGAAGGAAATAAATAAAGGTTTACTTTACCCTTGTTGAGGACAAAGTTGCCAGAAAAGACTGTACGTCCATTGAACTGATTGCACCGCCGCCTGCAACATATTCTGAAGCCTGCTACTAGGCGGCGCAGCCATATTAATCTTCCCAAGTCTTCACTCACTACTTTACTTTACTCTCTCAAAGATTCACTTGACTTGCAAATTTGAGCAAGAGAATATATTAATGTATGAAAAAGAAAAAGAAAAGAAGAAAGAAAATTTCCCTTTTGGAGATATTAAGATTATAAATGAGGAAACAGAAAAGAGAATTAATTAATCATCAATCATCCCATTATGATTTTCAGCTGAAAATCAAAGAACCACCCTTAAGTCCACCCAACTGCCAAAAGCATAAAAAGAGAAAAAGAAGAAGAAGGGTAGACAAGAAAAGTCCGAGGAAGGAAGACAAGGTATAATATAGCAGAAGAAGAAGAAGAAGAAGAAGAAGGAAGAACAGGTGAGAGAGAAAATATAAAAAAGGTAGATGATGACTTTGAGGAGAGATCTGTACTTTGTAGTTGCCCAAGAACTGAGTGACCCACACTTAATTTGTAGGATGAAATCGAAAAACAAAAAAAGGAAAAGGAAAACCAGATGGAATTGATGAATTTGAAGGGTCGTTAGCTTAGAGTTGAGAAAAAAAAATAAATGAGGAGTGGAAGAATACAAGTGTAGTAGTTAGGGTTTATAAGTGAGAGAGTAATATTATTATTGATTGTTGTTGAAAGTTGAAACTTGAAACTGAAAGTTGCAAGGAAAAAGAGTCTGAGAAATGAGGCATTTGACTGGTCGGTCTACCAGACAGTTTGATGAAAAGCTGACAAATAAATAAGTGTTGCGATGCGAGCGTGGATTTTGTTAGTTGCGGCTTGCGGTGGTCTTGGTCTCGGTCGGCTCGCACTTTTGACGTTGCCTACGTGGTGCGGTGCGTGCGTATTCGTGTTTACATCATCCAATCGGATGCTTTGCTTTTAGCGTCGCGTCGCGTTGCGTGTGGGTCTTAATTCTTATTAAATCTTACTATTAGGTGGCCAAGACTGGGCGTTGGAGAGAATTGTTTCTTTCGTCATCACATTAAAAAAGGTGTACTCATAATTGGCTGCGTGAAGTTCAATATATTAATCTACCACAACTTTTTACTGTTAATCAAGGGATTTCATTCTTTGCTTAATTACTTCCCTAATTCTAAGGTTAATTTGAAAGAGATTAATTTTGAAAACAAGACTTTTTTTTTGGCCATAAAAAAATCAAGAAAAATCAAGACTTGAGAATGCCTTATAATTAACTTAAAACTCTTGAAATCAAGCAAAAAAAAAAATTCATGATTCTTAACCAAAAAAAAGGGAAAAAATCATGATATTAATTATATTTCTCTTCCTTAGTATAGCATTAGAAATATAAATGACACATTAGCGACAAAAAAAAGTTTAATAAGTAATCCCTCCGCTCCTTTTTAATTGTTTCTTTTTTATCAAACAACTTTAACTTTGATCATTATAGTTTAAAAAAATATGTAGAATTAAAATTTCAAAAAATAAACTTTGAAAAACTTTGTTTTCCAAAGTTTATAAGTATTATTTTAAAATTTTATTTTGGTTTATATGTTTAAAAAAATGGTCAAAATTGAAATTATTTGACCAAAAAGAGACAATTAAAAAGGAATGAAGAGAGTACTTGACAAATTTTTAAAACAACATATAATTTGAAACAAGAAAAATTTCCTAAGATGACACACTTGATAATACTTGATAGTTATGTTTACTTTGGTATATCATATAAATGGTGCCATACTCCATATAGACACCTTTAAGCTTTCCCTTGATAAATTACCAACTTTTTTATATATTTTTTCCTTTTTTTTGGCCAAAATATATTTTTTCCTCAAACAACCCATTTCTTCACATGTTTCTTGGAGTTTTGTTGTTGTTTTTACGTACTAAGGATTTTCTTGTTCTTTTCTAAAAGTAAAATTTAAGTTTAGTTAATTAATTATTTGTATATAAAATTTTTTTTTGGCCAGAAAGTATGTAATAATTTAGGTAGCCCTTATTATTATACATTGAGTTAGGAAAAGAGAAAACTAGACAATAGCAAGTTATTTTAATTTTAATTTAATTTTTTTTTGGCATCCAAGTTATTTTAATTTAGAAGCGCCACAAACTTTTACTACTACCTAATGAAGCTTCCTTTGGCAGTACTGTATGCGCGCGTTGAGGGCTTCCTTTCAACAAAATAATACTACCAAATATATATACACCAATAACATTAGATCCATAGACAATGAAATACATTTCCTTGTGTTCTTATTTTATTAACTCTTTCCCCATATACAATATGATCATGTCAATGAGCCAAAAAAAATATCTATATCTAATTTGCAAGTTTCTGTCATTGGGTTAATATAGCAAATTAATAATATCACCTAGCTAAAGCTTAAGATTCGATACTATATATATATGGTCCAAAAAATTATATGCAATGTACGTAATTCTATCTCAAAATGTAAAGAACAATATATATACTATATATATACTCTACATAATTATATTCAAACCTTCTATATGATCATATATATGATCTTTTTCGTGATTAAATTTGCTATATTATAATATTAATATACACATAAAACATATTGAAAAATGAATTTGCCTTGACTTTGTAGATTTTGTACAAAACTCGCCCAACTAGTCGTCTTGCATATTCCCACATGATTATACTTGTTTAATTAATAATAACGTGTCTATTTACAGTATTATATATTTCTCCAATTAATGGACACAAATTAAAAGAAAATTATGGCCCATGGAATAGTTAAGTTAGAATTTCAGCATTTGATCTTCTCAAAAAAAAAAAAAAAAAAAAAAAAAAAAAAAAAAGAATTTCAGCATTTGACATATGTATGGCTGGAATGACAGGTTTCCAACTGCAGGTCATATCCTTCCTTAAATATTAATTCGTCCAACATTTTGAACCCACGCTGTTCATCTTACACTATATATATACTATAGTTGAAAAGAATTGATATAATTATGAGATTTTGATGTTGGTGTGAGTGGTAATTAATTAGAGAACTAGTCTAGCTATTAATTAAAAATCATATTTTATATTCTTTTTATTCATTGAATGCGTGTGGTTTGCCTCTAGGCGACGGTAATTGTCGTAACCAAATCCAACCTAATGGACAAGTATAACTATTAGCTCTTAAATACAGTCCCTCCTTTTTGCAACATTTATTTTTTTGGGCTTTCAATTTTCTTGTTTAATACTCCCTCTGTTCCTTTTTAATTGTCCATTTTAACCGATTTATTTCTTTAAGAAAAGTAGTTAAATTTAGTTAGTTTCCTAAATTCTATTACAATTTCACTTAATCTTCCTATAATACCCTTAAGCCATTGCTTCTTTCTAATTAAATGCATGTTTGATATTTTAATTAACTGCATGTTTCAAAAAGGGTATTTCTGGAAAACAAGGGAAATGGACAATTAAAAAGGAATAAGGGAAATAGACAATTAAAAAGGAACAGAGGGAGTATTATATCATGCAAATTAAACCGCATAGGCCATAGCACAGGAGAAGCATATACATATATAATGGTTATAATGACAATTGTTAAACTTGCAATTTTAGGGAAAATCATACAGTGATAATAAGAGCTATATATATAGATTAATTCATGCACAATTGAAAATAGTTTTATAACGGTTAGAACTTAGAATAGTGAAACCAGCCCAACGGCAGTCCAAATCTATGGAGGAATTTCAGGAATAGACACTATAGATTCAAGCAAGTGCAAGTCGGCCCACTTGACTTAATTTTACATATATTTTTAGCTATGCTATTCAACTTTTTTCCATCATATGAATCCTCTTTTTATTTTATAGCCCAAAACATCTAACGAGAATTCAGAAAGACAAATCATATTACCATACTAACTTAATGAACATAACAAGTTAATAAAGCTCAACATATATCTATACTATATATAAAAGTACGAGTTATGAGAAACTTTTGAATCGATTATTATACCCTTATTTTTCTAATTGAATCGACCATTATATCCTTATTATTCAAACATATTTCTTAAATGCCATTATTTAACTATTATAGTTTTATTCTACTAAAAACTCTATTTTTATTCACTTAAATCTAATATCTTTATAATTGCTTTATTTTTTTTACTATTTTTGTTTTCAAAATATACAGTTTTATTCTACTAAAAACACTATTTTCATTTAAATAAATTCAATATTTTATTATCTCAAAAAATTCAATATTTTATAATTATTTTATTTTACCATTCTAATTTAAAAAGTTATTATGATTGACATCTTACTATTTGATAGTTTATAATAATGTATTATGATTAAAATTTATTATTTCCCTAATGTGCAATTATTTTATTTGACTTATAATTGATTTTTTTGCTTGATATATTGCTTGCTGTATAATTAAAAAAAAATCTCACATTCTTATAACTATATCATTTTTTACCATTTTTACTATTTTAATTAAAAAAAAACTTAGATGTATTAGAAAAATTTTTAAATATACTTTTTATAGTTTTTACTCAACTAAAAAACTCTATTTTTTATTTTTTCTGTAAAAAAAACTCTATTTTTATTTAATTAAAGCTAATATCATTGTAACTATTTTGTTGTCATCATTTTACTATTTTAATTAAAAAACTTAGACATATTAGAATTTTTAAAATATATTCTTTTACAAATTTTTTAGAAATAAACTTTTACAATTATTCTACTAAAAACGCTATTTTTATTCGATTAAATTGAATATTTTTTATAAATATTTTATTTTTACCATTTTACTTTTAAAATATTGGAGATTTTTTTTGGTAGTTATGGATCCATTTCAATTATAATATGAGCTGATAAAAGTATTATTATCAAGTTCAAAAGTTAAAATAAATTGGCTAATCATTAACTATTCAAATATTTTAACAAATTAAGTTAAAAATTTATTTAAAATCTAATTATTGTGATTCACTTTGTTTTTCTATTTTTGTAGCGTGTATTGGTAGGTTAAATATGGTTCTAAGTCAAATGAATCAGGTAATTTTCTCGAGTCATTCGGGTTTCGGCTCATCTAGGTTCAGGTCTATTAGGTCTAATTGGGTTAGGCGGATTTGAGTTTTGACCTCGGGTCAATCGGGTTCCGGATCATCCGGGTTTTGGATTTTTCAGGTTTAGATTCAGCTCAATTTGGTCAGCGTTAAAATTTTTTTTTGCACCAAAAAAGCATAATTTTTTAATGTTTAATTCTTAATTTTATTTAATATATTTATTATTCGATTTTATTTTACAATCCACCACTGGTGAAGTTTAGCAAACTGCATATACAGTTTGTCGTGTCTGAATAGGTTGGGTCTGGGTCGTTTACTTTTTTTTATCAAATCGGATTATGTCGGATTGGATGAGTTATCGGGTTCGGCTTAGATTTGACAACTCTACATATATAATTAATTTCAATCATTATTTTAATTTTCATTTAATTTAAATACGAGTATCACGTGCAACGCACGTGGAAGTAAATACTAGTCTCATAAAAAGGTATGGAGCCCACAAATAAGGTAGTACAAAATCCACATGCAGTAGGACTTGAATCTGAGACCTAATAGTTTAAAAAAACATGTACCTATCACTGAGTCAAAGGCAAGTGCGAGTTCGGAGTAATTAGAATTTAGATGTATGTGTGTCTACTTTCTTGTCCAAGTGATGCATCTAATTATATATTATAATAGCCAAGATAAGAAATGGGCAGATCAATTTGGCTATGATTAGATATTGCTAATGATGATATGATTATATAAATGAAAGGGGATCTGATTGATTTGAGCTATAGTTAGCAATTGGGGTTTATATCAACTCTATATATATGAATATGATTCAGAAGTAACCACTGTTTTGATTTAGAACATTCGTTAAAATGTAATTAAAAAGAGATATGATCATCTTTGGGAGGGAAAAATGACATTTAACCATCACACAAACAAAACTAATTAAGCGGCAAATTAAAGCGATTTAGTGGAACATACAAGATCATGATCATCCGGCGGCTTCCATAGAATAGCACTATAACTCCCGACAGCTCATTTAAGTTTGGCCAAATTTTTGACCCTCCAAATCTAATTTGACATAGGTATATACACCAAAGTTTGTACAGATTCACGTTTTATATTCTAAAATTCTATTTTGATCTTTATCAAACCATGATGTTTTATTTTTAGTACATTTTACACCCTCCATGATAAAAAATTTGTCAAGTTTGTGATAGTATTGTTACGATGCTTACCTAGCATGCCACGTCAAACAAAAATTTTGCCACGTAACATTAAAAAAAAGAGAAAAATTATCACGTAAGCATGAAGGCATTTTTCCATCATCACGTCTAACGTTACGAAAGATGTAACATGTGCCTAAAATAAAATTTCAAATTGGGATGAGATCAAAATAAACCTTTTAGGTGCAAAATGTCAATCCATACAAATTTTAGGGTGTAAAATGCTAGTTATGCCAATTTTATTTCTTATATTTTTTAAAGCTTGAATATATATATATATATTAGCAAATCAAGATCCCAATACAACAATTTTATGAACCAAAGGCTTTCTTTGCAGATGAAATAGGAGTTATTTAACTAATCTTTCTTTAAATTGTGGTAGTTATGTCCTTGAAACATTTATAGATGAATTGGAAAGAATATATGGTTATTCATGTGAAGTGCATATATATATGTCGTGTGGTCTTACTCTATGAAAGTCATTGTCATTGAAAGAGTTGTAGAAAATATGGTTTCATTAAACTTAGAATGTTAGATAGTGATGTCGCGAGGCTTTGGCCACCTACAAGATTTTTGCCCTCTCAGTCTCCACTCTCCGCTACTATGTGTATGTCTTCTTCGCCTAACCTTCTTACCAGCCATTCTTATGAGGCGGGGGCGGTGGTTGCCGCCAAGATTATTAGTTCCCTGCTTTTGGGTCTCTACAAAATTTAAAAAGATGTGATCATATTGGGTTTAATGGGCTACTGATAATGGACCGGAAATAAGGTAGGCAGGCTTAATTCAATTCATATTCATTACCCAGCACGAATGGGCCAGTTGTAGCCCATTATCAAACTTAAATTTTGGGGTTTTTTTCCCGGTTTTTGGATGTTCTTGGAGTACATATGATTATGATTGAATAAAAAAATTAAATCATAGATTAAAAAAATAGAACCACAAAAAAAAAAAGGAAAATTTTGTTTGGCTAAGCTAATATAAGGAAAGGCAGTTTAGAATGTAGATAATAATATGGTAAAAACACCTTCTTGCTTGTCTTTTGCAATAGAAATTTTAGAATAGACAAGTGCAAATTATTCTCCTTAAAATTGCAATTGTAACGCAGCCCATGCCTTTTTTCTTTTTTTATTTAAGGCTAAGCAGCCATGCTTACTTCTTAGTGGACTCTCCACTAGTATTTCTCTCTCTCTAACTAGCTAGTTAATTATTTGTCTCTATACTAATAACTAATAAGTGATATAATACACTCTTATTTCATCATTTCTTGTTATTTGTTTTATCGGGTTTATTGTCTTGTTTTCATAAGTTACACTCTTTAGTTCGTCTCTACCTTGCTCTATTGGTATTTAAGGACAAAATTACTCAATTGGAAAAAGATGCAAACAATATTGTTATCTAAAAAAAGGAAAAAGAAAAAAGATATGTAGCAAAAAAAAAAAAGGAAAAAGATGCAACATTTTAAAGGTAAATTTTGGCATTTTTGTTTAGTGCTAGAAAAAGGATGAGATCATTTTGTATATGCCTATATGGTAAAAAAAAGGTTGATTAACTATTTAACTTGCACTACCAATGCAAAAAACAAAAGAATTGAGGTTAATTAATTACAAAGTATATATAGCTAGCGTTGACTCATTCTGGCTTTTATGTTAAAGGGCATTTCTTTTTAGTAATAATAGTCAAATATTACAGAAAGAAAACCATAATAGAAGCATAAAAATGACATATTGATCTCTCAGTTTCAGTTCAGAATTCAAGAAGCTTCCATGCATACTCCATAGTCCATAAAGTGAGGTCCATGGGCCAAGAATTCAATGTGGTAGTTACTTGTTAATGTCAAAATGATGAGGTCTTGGACTTCTTTGTTCCAGTGTACGGCTTAATTACAACTACAATAATCTTTTTTTATTTTTTTTTTCTCTTTTTTTGTAATAAGAGGCGGCTTAGTTAATTACTATATCTTAAGATCATTTGGACCGTGCAAAGTGCCCATAATTCCCCATAGCCTCAGCTTCCTTTAATTAATTTTTTTTTATGTAACTTCCTTTAATTAATTTGTTGAGCTTATAGCCTTTACATATATAATATAAGAGAGATCATATTTAGACTTTATTCGCCAAAGGTGGAAATTTATGTTTTTTTTTTTGGTAAAAAAAGGTGGAAATTATGTTGATAATTATATGTAGCTAGGATACCGGATACTATATATATGAGATAGATATATAGATTATCAATTTTGTGTGATTCTAAATCCTTATTTTTACGATTTGCCCTTCTTCTTATTAGGGAAGGAAAGATGCATATAAATTGAAAAGAGGGAAATATATATATATACCTACGCTATAACTTATAATGGTTCTATGCAGAAGGGGAATCGATTGCGTATGTCATGAAATGAAAGTGATAGAGGTTTTAGTGATGGAATCATTTCCATATATGTCACACATGAACTTAGCTGAGTAATTTACAAGTGGCAATACGGCGATCTTTTAATTTTGTATATGACCTAATTAATTGAAATGAAAATTATTAATTCCAAAATCTCCATAATGCAAAAACTATTCCTTTGATATAGTGATTCAACATTTTTTTAGGTAAAAACTGTTCAATATATCATATTCATGATCATATATGTATAACCATTATTTACAAATTCCCCAAGCATATGGTGTAATATTTCATTATCACCACGTCTTTTTCGCAAGTTAATTAGGATATTGGTCTTGTGGATCGATCTAATAGGACAACCCTATGGGCTATTAGATTTTTTTTTCTTTTTGGAAGAAAAAAGGAAATTCAAAACTAAATTTCCATCAATATTAGTCGAAAAAATCCCAAATGTATACAAAAATTTACCATTTATTTTTGTATATATATAATAGAAGAAATCAAATAAATTATATATATATATATATATACATATATATATGATCATTGGCCAAACTAGTCCCATCCCATGGCATCATCAATGAGTATTGAGAAATTAATTAATTAATGAAGTGATTGGTTCGTCTATGTGATTAATACGTATATATCAAAAGAACTAAAGAAGCAAATTCTTTTCATCTTTTTTGTTTATCCTTTCCTACCAAATACGTGCATAAAAAAATCCCATATTATACCTTTTGCCATGACTTTCTTAATTTTAATATACATATATATATGTATGTATGGTGCATTGGACTCCCGCACTGGGGGATCCGGTGGATGACGATGCATCAACTAAGCTTTCATTCTGATCCAATGGAAACCCTACATACTTCATAGTCATGGCAAAAGGACAACAATGTGGTTGCCGATGGCCCAATGCCATGGCAAACTTCCTTTCCTTTTCTGATAATTATTTGCCTTTCAATTTATTAGAAGAAAATGGTCAACCAAATGTACGGATAGATTTAACGTTCCGTGGCACGGACATTTCGAGTATTTTATTGGTTAATGAGTTTGAAATTTTGGCATGAATAAGAATTCCTTTCCTTTCCTCCATTGTGCTTCATTTTAGGTCTCGATAGCTTTAGTGCTTATAAAATATCAGACGTCAGTCTTCGCGATAATTCGATAAATATTGACTATTTGTGACACTACTTATAAATTTTTTTCAATAATCTAGTGTTTGTAGTTGTACCAATCTTATTCATCATTATTGCTTTAAAAAGATACTAATTGGCTAATTAATATCACTTTTGATTGGGAACAATCGATCGACAGTAGCATATATATATATCAGTGGTTCAGAACTATATGTATAGTGGAAATCCCCCCTTAGACTATACTTTTCAGGTTGATTCATATTCATAAAAAGAATAAAATCTAAATCTAAACCAGAATCATTTTTTTGCTGAATATTGATCAGCTGAAAGCAGGCAGAAGGAAATATGCAGGAAAAAGAGAAGTTTTAAAAACTATTGATAATCATGTGATAGAAGAATATTAATGGTACAATATTTTTATTTTATTTGTATGTTATGAATGAATTATGATTAATTAAGTTAATTATTACTTACAATATATATCTACATAAAAATATTAATACTAATTGGGTTTGCGTGTGAGGTCCGTGTTTGCCCTACTGACCCTAGTTTCAGCTATATCAAGTTATTGTTTTTATCCTCATTTCCCCTCCACTTAAAAGAAGATTGAGTTAGGTTAGGTTCTTGTCTCCTAAAGCAAATGAATGAATGAGAAACGAAAATTCTTGATTTATACATTTATCAAATAGCGTGTTGGGCTCCCTCTCTCACTTTGGAAAGATCTAGCATTATTTTCTTTATGATGATGACTTGGTCTCACCAGCTTCGGGCTTTTTCATTATAACCAGCTCACTCTATGAATATTTACCTATATCCTTGACAGGTGAAAAATGAATCAATTCCAAATATTCATATGAAATTTTTTTTGAATTAAATTCAACTAAACCCATTCTATCAAAAAGGAAAGTTAAAAATTAAGTCTTAGAAGGAAGGAAAGGGTAAGAAAGGAAATTTCATCAATTCAATGATTGTATAATTGTGAATCACAACCATTGAATTGAGCAAATTTCCTTCTTTCCTACTAAACGGACTCTTAAATTGGATCTAAATATACTAAAACAATACAGATCCGCATGATCACTCAACGATATATATGTATATGATTTGATTAGTTGCAAACTCTCGTTTTTTGTGATCAAATACCTTACAAAGTTACAACCTACATGTTTAAGTGGTCAGAATTAAGGTGTGAAAACATGCATACAAGGGTTTATAAAATTTTGGATACCTTTTTGTTACTTGATTAATGAATAGTTTATCACTAAAAAAATAATTAGTTTAAAGGGGGAGAAAAAAAAAGAATTAAGAATTAAGAATTATAGATAATAGAGGATTCACCTGGACAGCTGTTTTTTTGTCGATATTGGCTGACATTATCGACCCAAATCCTAATTATCCTAATTACATAGTAATATTCAACATTGCAAAGCATTATGAGATGATTTTAAGATTAATTAAAGGCTTAAAAAGCCTCATAAAGTGTTCCATTCTCTGCCAAATCAAGACAATAATCTGACGGCTTTACCTAATGACATATACTAATACTCCCAAAACAAAAGTTTTTTTTTTTTAATAAATTAACCCATTTTAATCTTCCGATGATCTTCTCCACCCATAAAGCAAATGTTGTCTCCACCTTCCATAACGCATGGAGCTTACCCACTTATTAGTGCTTGGAAATTGCCAAGATGGTACATTTTTCGTACACATTAAAATATCAAAACCCCTGCTTTTTCGTTTTCGTTTAGTAAAAGTTGGTAAAAAAGGGGGAAAAAAGTGATTATTAAAAAATTAATACTATGAAACACCAAATGAGAATATTTTCTTCTTGTCATCACGACTTATAATTATGTAAACTTCGATACGGAATGTTACATTATTAGAAAAAATTGTATGTGCGCACGTTCACATACTTTAATTCTTATTATTCATAAGTGATTTTTCTTAATTCCTTTTTCTATTTCTTTGAGCAAATGATATTGTAAATATTCTTGGTGCGTACAGGCACAAGAATAATATGTTTCACGACAAAAGTCTTATTACCATAAAAATCGTTTTTTTTTGTTTTGTACTGTCAATTTTTTTAAAAATAAAAATATGTTTGGATATAATTTTGTTGTATGTTTTTAAATAAAAAAAAATTAAAAAATCAATGTTGTATGTTTTCCTACTTCCACTTTTTTCCAAAACATAGATTTCGTTTCCAAAATTTTTGAAAACTGAAACAGTCTGTCAAACATACTTTCATTGTTTTGTTTCCAAAAACAGAAAATTAGTAACAGAAAATACGGAAACATTGCCAAACAACCCCTTAATTTGTCTCGACAAAAATGAGAAGACAAGGAGCACTTGAGCTTCCACGCTTCCTAATATCAAAGAGTCATTTCTGGTTACTAACCACACGAATATCCTTACTAATAACAAAAAAATCCTTAATAGTGATTGTTATATTAGTCAATAAATAAAACATGTAGAATTGCCGAAAAGCAAAGTGATATGTTTAAATCTAAGTGAAACATAGCTATATAGTATTAGTATGTATTCAAAGTTCAAACATTTGGGTGATCACAGCAATCAAGTAATGAAGCACTTTATCTTCTGTTTGGTTTCGATGAGACAAAGAAAGGGAATTATATATACTTTTCGAATCAAGAAAAAAGAAAATGGAATAAATTAAATCAAAGAATATAGGCAACCCAATCACGTAACAGACAATATAAAGTGGCAAAATGCAACATTCTCCACTATGGCTTGCTGATCATACCATTTTTCAAATTCAATCATCACTAATCAAATTAATTCCAGTTTCTTCAATTAATCTCTTTATCCAAATCATACTCTCTATTTTCTTTTTGACTCACTTCAAAGATAAATGATCTATATTTACACAAATTATAGTTAACTAAAACTTTACCAATTATATATATAAATTACATTAGTTCTGTAGCATCAAAATATCCCATCTGTCAACTTCTAAAATTTTCTTACACTACAAAAGTCTAGAATCTAGATAAACGAACAGAAACCCATGCAAAGAAAACAGAGCATGATGGAAATGAAATTGGAAATGTCCTAACAAAAGGAATCATCATGAAATGGATATATGGAAAGTTCCAGCATGAAAGGACATTGCAACTTCGTCTTTGTAACCACTAGGATGACAGATATAGATTTTAAGGCTTTCGATGCTGGAATTTATTTACCGTATATGTGGGGTTGTGGGATGAAAATGGTGATATATTTGATGATAAATGCCACTCATTTGTTCTTATAGTGGAATTTATCTGAAACCCTGTTTAAGTGGTTCTCATGAATTGAGAGCCCTGCTCTCATACGGGCTATGCAATATTTTTCACGATTTTAATTAGCCTGCCCTGCCCCAGTTATATATACTACGTACTAGCTAGCTACCATTTTGTGTTTTGTACTTTGTACAATTTTTATCCAATTCATATCTCACTAACTATATATTTGATATTTTGAAGAACAGATCAAGATCGATGTAGAACATATGTATTCTGTAGTATATTGGACTAAATATCGGAAGTTTCATTTAAATCAAATACCTTTATATTGTCAAACAGTTACAATGAGAATTCGCATACACAAACTATGAAAAATTGCAAATACAAACTATGTCTAATAAATTAGGTAACTACATTTATCACATTTATTCTTAATAAAGATAACAAATTAATCAAACTCACATAAAGGGACACAAAACCTACTTAAAGTGGGACAAAATCCAAATGCAGTTTACATACAATGCGGCTTGAAAGCAAAATCTCATAGTCCAGATATGACTTATGAGTAGACTTACCAGTTGAGCTAAAAACTCCGGTATATGTATATACTTAGTCAGTCAACAAATTTTCTTATTAAATTTGAATGCAAAATTCCAACAGTATTTATGATTGGTTAAAACAGTGAGCTTGAATCCATTTAAGGACCCCCTTAAATCTTAATCAATCAAAATTCCGAAAAAAGTAATGTGTTATTAATTACACCCATAAATAAAGAAATATATATATATATATATATATACACACACACACTTACTTAGAACTACTTTATTATATAAGCAAATAAAATTTCAATTAAATTTTGAATAGATAATCAACTAGAAACAATATGGGTTAATTGAATTAATGGTTCCATGGTGGACATGCCATGCCATTTTTGAGATGTTGCGAAAAGACCTTTAATTTGTCGACATGACATGGTAAGGTATATTGTTCGTGCCGTGCGAAGTGTTCCACTAGAGTACCCCCTGCATCTAAATCCATCACTATACTTACTAATAAAACGAATTGAAATGATCTCTAGACATAAAACACTACTAAAATTAACATGCAACCTTGAATATTTTTCATATGCTTCATTTCTTTAGGTAATTATATGTCCACAAAGTGCTAAGTACACTTTAATTTGTGCCCACTTTGGATCTCATCGTTACTTCTTAATTTCCCACTTCACATATTGCCTGTCTTTCTTTCTTTCCCCATGCTTATATAAAGTCACTTCCTCTCCACCCCAAACATCCTCAGCTTTGTACAACTGAAACCAAAAAGGAAATAGTATAAAGAAAGGAGTACTAAGTAGAATTATACTTGTACTAATTGCCGGCAATGGGGTCGACCGTTATCGATATTCCAGATGGGGATCAAACGGTTGCGGCAGCTCCCAAAGAAAGAAAGACGAAGAAATTTGATTCTTGCTGCTTCGCCAATATTATCAACATAATTTCCTTTCTTAGGGAAAAGAAAAATAGGCACGACATTAGAAAAGTGATTCATAGTATCAAGGTTGGGATCGCCCTCGTTTTGGTTTCGCTTCTGTATCTTCTCAATCCTCTCTACAACCAAGTTGGCGATAATGCCATGTGGGCCATTATGACTGTCGTCGTCATCTTCGAGTTTTTTGCAGGTGATTAATTTGTACTACTTCAATAGTATACTATTATGTGCTTTGCTTTTTCAAGAAGTTGAATCTTTTTTGACACCATTTTAATTTTGCTAATGAAAAAACCAAAACCTGGGCAGGCGCAACGCTTAGCAAGGGGTTGAATCGTGGGATTGGGACGGTTCTTGGAGGTGGATTGGGGTGTTTAGCGGCAGCTTTCGCCCAAGCAGTCGGAGGAATTGGCCGAGCCATAATTGTGGGCATTTCTGTCTTCATTTTTGGTAATCAAGACTCTCTCTCTATTTAATTGTGGTACTACCAATCATTAAATAGTACAACAATCTTCAAGTGTGATTAAGAGTTCCATTCTATTCTAATTTTTTAAAACTATTTCTTTTAAAGTCATTATTATTAAATAAAATATGATGATCAAAGAATTTTCAAGATTTGGGTGATATGAATATTGATGTATGGTGGAAAATATTTTCAGGTGCGTCGGCGACGTACACGCGACAGGTCCCAAACATAAAAAAGAAGTATGACTACGCAGCAACAATATTCATTCTGACATTCAATTTGGTAGTAGTTTCGGGTTTAAGGGCGGAAGAAGTATTGGTATTGGCTCGAAGCCGACTCTCCACCATTGTTATGGGCTTCGCAATCTGCATTTTCATAAGTTTGCTCGTCTTCCCCATTTGGGCTAGTGATGAACTCCATGACTCTTTTGTCTCCAGATTTCAAGACCTTGCTCACTCTCTAGAAGGTATAATCATCATCATTATTTTAATACTCAAATCTTTCGACCCAAATGGGACCATGACATAGGCTTCTACATGTGCCCAAAGGCTAATTCTATATTGGGTAGGACCAAAATGACCCATATCCCTACAAAAAATGGTTCAAAGAGATTACAGTACTTGAATATATATATTCATTAATTATGGCTAAATTTTAACTTTTGAGTCATTCTAAGTTTCTAACCATAAACTTGTGTTCTTTAATGTAGGATTCTCCAAGGAATACTTTGCAGATGTCACCGAGAAGGAAAAAAAGTCTAGTGCTAATTATTTCAATAGTTGCAAATCGATCCTCCAATCTAAGCCCAAGGATGAATCATTGGTATATATAGTTACATTTCTTTCTATTTCTAATAGTACTCCACATTGAAAATGATAAATAAAGTTAATATCCAAACTTACTTGGACGTTATATATGTTTGATTAACAATCGAAATTATTATATATGCAGGTATTATTTGCAAGATGGGAACCATGGCATGGGAAATTTGGGTTTTCCTACCCTTGGAGAAAATACCTGCAAATTGGAGAGGAACTAAGGGATTTGGCTACAATCATCCTTTCACTCAAAGGTTGCCTTAAATCTCCTACTCAGGTACATCATGTTTCTTTGGATTTTTCTTTTCAAATCATTCTTTCAAGAATTTTTTTTTTCACCATTTCAATTTTTTTTTAAATTCATGTCAGTCATCGGAAGCTCTTGGACAATCAATAAAGGAACCATGTGAAGAAATTGTGTCTTCACTTGCATGGGCACTAAGAGAACTCGGAGAAAGCATAAAAACCATGAGGAACTGTCGATCGGAGGATGCAATTGTGCCAAAATTGAAGTCAGTAAGGCTAGAGCTGAGTTTGATTATGACTCCTTCCATACTTGGAACTAATTTGGAGAAAGCTGATGGGCTTGGATTGGCAAGTTTGGTATACTCTTTAATGGAGATGGTAGAAAAAATGGAAGAATTGGCAAAAGAAGTGGAAGAACTTGGGGAACTTGGAGGTTTCCATAAAAATAGTTGACTAAATTGTTTCAAGCTATGTGCATATTGTAGTACTATTCGTACATAATTTGGCTGGCTATATAAAGAATTTTGGAAAGGTAAATAAATTTTCCAAAAAAGAACAAAAAAAAAGACCTAATTCAGATTATATATGCGGTAATCACAAAAGCGGGGCGGGGAAGTACTAAAGAGAGATAAAATATATATATATTCAATTATTCGGTTCTACTATTACATTACCTTAGAGTTTGAGTAATTTTTACTATAATGAGCTAGCTATATATATAGTTTGCTAGCTTTCATTTTGTACTAGTAAAGATTAAATTTATTAATTACCATGAATTTGTGGTCATTATTAAACCAATCTAATTTGCTCTTTTTTTTTTCTTTTTCTTCTGCTCAGTAAATTACTAATTAAAATGAATTTGTGGTCATTATTAAACGATATTTGTTCAAGTCTATAAAAATCAGAATTTGTGTGATAGATAACATAATATGACTAGTGTAGCTCTTAAGAGCAAGGCCAACGAATGCGCCAAAACTCTATTTTGGTGCAAAATCTCCAAAAAAACAAGTCCAATGAACACACTATTTTTGCATTCCCTAGATGCGGTAAAATAGAATTGCTACAGTATCGTGCTATATTTGGTGCGGTATTGTAGCAAACACCAAAATTTTTTTATTTTTTATTTTCTATTTTTTAAGTATAAATATTTACAATAAAATTATAAAAAATATATCATTAAAAATTTCTCATCAAGACTTTTAGAATGAGATGTATATTGACTATATTTTGGAATAATTTTTAAAAAGTTATATATATAAATAGTATTTTATTATAAGAGTTTAATAATATAATAATATATTTGGTGATTTGGTGTAAAGGAGGATTGGAGTGAAAAAATATTTGGTATAAGTATATTCCATAAAGATTCTTTCTTAACACCAGAATGGTGTATAAAATGGTGTTATACATCAGGCAAAAAAAAAAAAAAAAAAAAGTCTCCTTTCGGACTTTGCTCTGAAGGAGGAGTGCGAGTTTTTCTGTTTTCTTGAGTTAGTTTCTTTCTAGTTCAGTCAGTTAAGTGCCGAGTTTATTGTTAGAGTCTCTTAGTTTCTCTTTTTCTGATTGTGATCTGGGTTGGATTTGCTATTGGATCGTGGGGATGGCAAACGAGGCGGACGAAGTCATCGGTCTGTGGCAGAATTTGAAATTAACGGAGGATGAACAGGAAGTCATTGCTGACGATGATCCAGATTTGGGAGAGGAGAGTAGTGTTGCCAAACCATGGCTGGTGGGAAAAATTCTCACTGAGAAATCCTTCAATAAAAGGGGTTTTATGAATACAATGAAGAATATATGGCGTTTGGTGAAAGACGTAACAATAGTTGAGATGGAGGAGAATTTTTTTCTTTTCAAGTTTCAATCGGAAACTGATCGAAATAGGGTTATTGATGGTTGCCCTTGGACTTTGGATAATAATCTGTTGCTATTTGCAGGCTATGATGGGGACCTGAGACCGGATCAATATGTTTTCACGAAAGGGCCCTTTTGGATCCGGGTGTATGATTTGCCGATGGGAAAGCGGACAACCTCCTGGGCTCGGAAAATTGGGAATCGTTTGGGAGATTTGGTGGAGATCGATGAAACACTTGGTGAAGAAGGGTGGGCAATTTTTCTGCGAGTACGAGTCTCTATTGATATTACCAAGCCGGTGCGCCGAACAGTAGCTGTACAGGGAGATGAGGGACTTGTTCAGGGGAGACTTTCCTATGAGAGACTCTCATTGTTGTGTCCTATCTGTGGTCTTTTGGGTCATGAGGAGTTTGATTGTGAATCCCCTGATGCAGGCAGTATTCGTGAGAGTGGACACTACCCATATGGACCGTGGTTGTGTGCCTCGCCGCTCAAACGGAAGAGGGAAGTTGTGGGCAGTGCTGCGTTTAAACAGTTGGGGAAGTGCATGGGTATCAATGATAAGGGTGGCACAGGTCCGGCGGCCAAAAAAGTAACCAATAGAGCTTTGTTTCTCACTCCCAAAAGCTCTGCGTCGGTCGATCGGAGGAAAGTGCAGATGCCGGCGGTGAAACAACCGATTGCACGTGACTTTGGAATCGATGAATCCCGTGCTCTTAGGAGGGCGTTGATCACGGAGGTTGTTGGAGATAATTTGGGTGGACTTTTAGATAAGGAAAGGGAAAGATTTGGGGAGAGATTAACGGTCAGTGATACAGGAGATCATAGAGGCAATAGGGTTCAAGGAGGTTTGGAGGAAACTGATCCGCAGATTTTGCGCGGGATGAAAGGGATTATAATTACTCATAATAAAGGAGGAGATGGAGGTCAAAGGGCAGAGGGGGGTTTTATAGGTTCGGGCCAGAAAATGGAAAAGAATGTGTTGGGGAATACGTTGATGGGCTCTGCTGCTTTGGGCTCGAATTTGGGTCAGGTCAGGGGGGATAATAATTCTAGAAGTTCTATGGATCAGGGTATTATGGGATGTGTGCTTTTAGCCCAAAAAGATGGTTTGGACCGTGGAGCCAAGAACATAAATTGTTTCAATTTCCAAGCCACTAAAAATCCAGGAGATGCCGAGGTGTCGTCAGTGTCGCGACATTCTGTTTCTCATAACACCAGGAGGAAAAAATTGCTGCCAAAAAGAATTGGGGCGGGGGGAGTTGCAAGTCATCTAGTATACTATCTTTGGGCAAACGAAACGGACAAGAAGAAGGTGAAGGATGCTCTCTCGAAGGTGTTGATGAAATTGGAAAGAAGACAAAGAAGTGCAATGTATCCCTGAGCTTTGATGATTTAATGGCGGAGGCTGCGGGTCAGCCCCGTCAAGAGTCATGATCGCCCTTGCTTGGAACTGCCGTGGGCGTGGGAACCCATGCGCAGTAAGAGCGCTTAAGGAGCTTATTCGAAGAGAAGGTCCCAATGTAATTTTCTTATCGGAGACTAAGTTACCTAGTAGAAAGTTGGATAAGATTAGAAGTAGCTGTGGTTTTTCTTTTTGTTTCGGTGTTGATTCTAATGGCAGAAGCGGAGGTCTTGCTATGTTTTGGGATGAAAGTGTTGATCTTACTTTGCAGAGCTTTTCTCGAAATCATGTAGACATGCTTGTTGATGAGAAAAATGGGAAAGACAAATGGAGGTTGACGGGTTTTTATGGTGAACCAGATACAAGTAAGCGAATGATCTCTTGGAATCTATTGCGTCAGCTTTCTTTACATGAGGTCAAAGTCTGGGCTTGCATAGGGGATTTTAACGAGCTACTTTGGGGGTGGGAAAAGAGCGGAGGCCGGTTTAGACCCGATATACAGATGCTGAATTTTCGAAATGCTCTTGAAGATTGTGAACTTCAAGATTTGGGGTATAGTGGATATGCTTTTACATGGCGCCGGGGTCATGTTTTGGAGAGACTTGATCGATGTTTGGCTACGGAACAATGGAGGGATTTATTCTCTGAGGCGAAGCTTAGTCATTTAGTATCAAGCATATCAGATCATGTTCCTATCCTACTCAACACGGTTAAGAAATCAGATCATGATAGGGTGCGAAGGAGGAAGGGCGGGAGAAAGCATTTTGAAACGGCATGGTGTAGGGAAATTGGTTTTGCTGAATGTCTAGACGAGATATGGAATAAGGGAGATAATGTGGACCTGCTGGCAAGAATTAATGATACCAGAGATGGTTTGAGGTTTTCCTTTGCAAAGAAAATTAGCAGTTTTCGTAATAGGATTGATCATTTAAATAAGGAATTAATTGAGTTATCTAGTTCGTGTACTGATGTTGAGGGGAAGGAAGGAAAAATTCGAGGGGAACTCAATAAACTCCTTGAGGAAGAATAAGCATATTGGATGCAGCGAAGTCGGGTTAATTGGCTCAAAGAAGGGGATAGGAACACAAAATATTTTCATGCCCAAGCCAATAAAAGGAGGAGAAGAAATACCATTGTTGGTTTAGAAGGGGAGGATGGTAGCTGGAAAACTGATTTGGATGACATCCAACAAATTGCCACTTCGTACTTTCAGAAACTATTTGATTCTTCGGAACCCAGGCACTTTACTGACATTCTTGATAAGATTCAACCTCGAGTGACAACGGAAATGAACGCCTCTCTTCTTTCAGAGTTCACCGCGGAGGAGATTCATTCAGCCCTTAAACAGATGCACCCCACAAAGGCACCAGGTCCTGATGGTATGCCTGCTTTTTTCTATCAAAATTTTTGGTCTTGTGTTGGTAGTGATGTTATTAATTTTTGTCTTAATTTTCTTAATGGCAATTTTTCTTCGGATGTTAATCATACTTATATTGCCTTGATCCCTAAAATTAAAGAGCCAAAAAATATGACCCATTTTAGGCCGATCAGTCTTTGTAATGTGCTTTACAAAATTATTTCCAAAGTTTTGGTTAACAGGTTAAAATCGCATCTCCCGAGCTGTATCAGTGAGAACCAAAGTGCTTTTGTTCCTGGGCGCTTAATTACAGATAATATTTTGGTTGCGTATGAGCTGCTGCACACATTGAGAACAAATCAAAAAGGGAAGCAGGGTTATTTTGCGTTGAAATTAGACATGAGTAAAGCTTACGATCGGGTGGAATGGGATTTTTTGGATGCTGTTATGCGACGGTTGGGTTTCGATGGTAAATGGGTGGATTTAATAATGGCTTGTATTTGTTCAGTTTCTTTTTCGGTAATTGTTAATGGTGAGATCACGGATCGATTTACTCCTAAGCGTGGTTTGAGACAGGGAGATCCTCTCTCTCCGTATTTGTTTCTTTTTTGTACTGAAGCTCTATCAGCGATGCTTACAGATAGTCAAGAGAAGGGTTTACTCCAGGGTGTGGCTGCGAGTCGAAATGGTCCAAGGGTCAATCACTTATTCTTTGCGGATGACAGCCTATTGTTTGGTAAAGCAAACTTGGTGGAAAGCAAGAGGGTGAAGGATATACTAACGAGATACGAGGAGTGTTCGGGCCAAAAAATAAATTTTGACAAATCAGCCATTATTTTTGGTAGTAATGTGCAGGGAAGTCAACGAGAGGAGCTTTTGAGGTTATTTGGAGTTAAGGAGCAGGATTGTATTGAGAAATATCTTGGGCTTCCGGCTATGGTGGGAAGAAATCGAAGGCAGGCAGTTGGAGAATTAAAGGATCGAATTTGGAAAAAATTACAGAGCTGGAATGTTAAAATGTTATCCCAGGGGGGCCGTGAGATCATGATAAAAGCTGTGCTTCAGGCAATTCCCACGTATACTATGAATGTCTTTGCTTTGCCAAAGGCTCTTTGTCAAGAAATTAATAGTTTGCTCTCTCGATTCTGGTGGAAACAAGGGGGAGTCAAGCGGCCAATTTATTGGGTGAGCTGGAGGAATTTATGTAAAAGCAAAGATTTTGGTGGTATGGGATTTTGGGACATGGAGAATTTCAATTTAGCCTTATTGGCTAAGCAGGGATGGCGGCTACTAAACGATTGTTCAACTTTAGCCTATCGAGTTCTAAAAGCTCGATATTTTCCGAGGAGCAATTTCTTAGATGTTAAAATTTGCCGGAACCCTTCTTTCACTTGGAGAAGCATTTGGAGTTCACAAAGTCTACTGGATGTTGGTGTTCGATATAGGGTGGGAAATGGAATGGATATCCGCGTCTTGAAAGATAAATGGGTACCTGGGATTCTTGGTTTTATTCCCCGCTCGGCGTGGGGGAAAATTGATGAGGATTCGAGAGTCTCGGATCTAGTTGATCCTGAAAATGGTGGGTGGAATGTGGAGTTAATTGAGAATATTTTTTCTGCAGAGGATGCCTTGGCCATTCGACATACAGCCTTAAGTCGAATTCCTATGCATGATAGGCTAGTATGGCATTTTGATAACAAGGGCTTCTATTCTGTCAAAAGTGGGTATCGAATTTTATGTAATTTGAAGGAAGATGAGGAGCTATACAGATCGGTGGAATTGGTGGAAGCAAAGAGGGAGTTGAGGAAAATTTGGCAGGCATTTGTTCCACCAAAGATAAGGGTGTTTGGGTGGCGCCTTTTTCATGAAGCCTTTCCTGTCGCCAACAACCTTGCTAGTCGTGGGATGGAGGTGAACCCGATTTGTTTCCGCTGTGGGAAAAAGGGTAGAAACCTGTTTGCATGCGGTCAAAGAGTGTGAGGTCGCTGCTATTGCCTGGGATCTTGCTAAGAACAGCTTCGAGAACAGGAATGATGGAGAGAAGCAGAACTCAAGCTTGAATTCTTCTGGTGAACTTTCATGGAATGACATTGCCTTAGTGTTAGCTTGGGCAGTTTGAAACGATAGAAATACTGAATTTCACGAGAATACTCGACGAGATCCTAAACAAATAGTGGATTTTGTTCAAGCTTACTTGATGGAGTATCAACGTGGCCAAACTGTGACTGGTACTGATAAAAAAACTAATGGCTTGGTGGTATGGAAGGCTCCACGAGAAGGTGTGGTCAAAGTAAACTTCGATGGCTCCTTCCTTAGCTCCTCAAAATCAGGCGGCTTTGGTGCAATTGCTAGGGATAGTGAGGGTGAAGTTCTTGGTGCCGTAGCGGGACGCTTGGATGCAGTGCCGGACTCTTTCACGGCTGAATGCTTTGCAGCACTTAAAGCCATTACCTGGGCACGAGATATGGGCTTCCGAAGCATAGTTATGGAGGGCGATGCACTAACAGTTATTCGAAAGGTTAATGTTTCAACTGCAGACCTGTCTCCCATTGGTCCCTATATTACTGAACTGAAATTTCTTAGTTCTCTTTTTGTTTCCTGCTTGTTTACTCATACTCTGCGTGGCGGTAATGTTACAGCCCATGCATTAGCAAACCTAGGATCCTCTTTACTAGAAGATACTGTATGGATTGAGGAGGTCCCTGCTTTGATTGCAGATGTGCTCCAAAAAGATTGTCATATTTCTGAAGGTTAATGAAATCTGCAAATGTTTTTCTTTCAAAAAAAAATGGTGTTATACATTGGGCTTGCTCTAAGTCTTAATCCACTCAAATCTTAATAAAGGCGAATAAGATTTTTTTTAAAACAAATTTAATTTTTTTTGTGGTATATATTTAATCGGACTTGCCTTATGTTGGACTGGTGGTTATGGCCCATTGTGTTGCTAATTCAATTTGGGCCTAAAAGAGCCTGGTTGGCGTTTGCCATTGCCTGACCTAACTTTTTAGTTTTACTTTTCACATAAACTGATAAACATTCATCTGGGTTAAAAGGTAGGAAGAAACTTGAATTGGATTTGGAATTTGGATCCCAAGAATTTACTAAAATAAAACAATGCTGCTTGGTGCTTGCTGGCTGACTGAACTTTTTTCGTACCATCCAACCATGAAAGTTACTAGACATGCATGTGGTAAAAAATAACAGCTGTGGGTATCTTCTTGCAGACAATGGTAACGAGTTTCAGAGCTTCATAATCTATAATCTGTAAAACAAGCAATAGGTTAAAAAAAGAAATGGATACCAACAAGGAATTAAATTCCAAATGAACAAGGACAAGAGTCAAAACTTCTCCCTATGTTTGATGTTGATGGAGAAACCAATGAGATAAAAGAAACCCAATTAAAGTCATAAAGGAGCCCTCGTGTTTGAATCAGTCAAAAATATTCAGATTTCAGATGGGTTATCTTCCAAAACTGGCAGCAGCTGCCGTGGTCGGAATAGTACTTTTGTTATCCAGTAACATAGTGACAAGTGTTCCAGATACAAACGTCACGACAGTTCTCTGCAACTCGGGTGTGTATTCGACAGGTGATCCGTTTGCCACGAGTTTGGCATCTGTTCTCGAAGATTTACAGAGTGCCACGCCGACTCGCAAAGGCTACGATTACTTCAACATATCCCCATACCCAAACGCTTTTGCCTACGGTCATGGGGCTTGTAACCAAAACCTGACAAGCTCCGATTGTGCGACTTGTTTGTCTGCTGCTAAAACAGCCATGTTTGGAACTTGTCAAAATCGAATAGGGGCTCGCTCGGTGCTCCATGATTGTACCATTAGGTATGAGCAATATCCATTCAATGATTAAAATTTATCATCTGATGATGTTTTGTTTTGTACCACAAAGTGTTTGCAAACCTTATCTGTTTTTAATGTAATCAATTCCTTCCTGTTTCAATTTGTGGAATTGTGGTGGTTCTTTTTTTATCTGTTTCTGGGTTCTTGGCTGGAACAGAAATGGAATTGTGCGTTTTCTGTAATGTGCATGAAGATTTGAGTGCGCTGATATGTATTTTGTTTGCCCCTTTTGATTCGTTGGTGTTTTTAAATGGAGAACATTGATTATATTTATTGGCACACTAATTTAAGGACAGAACATGCAATAAAAAAAACTTGGATTATTGCAAACACTTGTGTAACACCATCGAGTTGGATGCCAATAGCAAAAACCCAAAACAATAGTTTACATAATCATCACTCAACAAATCTTGATGAGAAGAACTGGAACTTAGAAGGAAAAAAAAACAGGGGAAAGGGCTATAGATATTATACATGTAATTTTTGCTTTTTTTTTCATTCATGATGGAGCAAATTCCTTGTAAAAACATGAAATCTGTGTAAATCAACTACCAAGATCGATACAAAACATCCCATTAAAACAGGTTGTGGACTTATGAGGAAAATTTTTCATAAATGTGTCAGTCAATCTATGGGAAAATCTGATACGTTAGTTGTAAGATTCTAGGGGCATAACATTTGTCAGGAACTTGGACCAATTTCCATATAATATCACAAGGGAGCCTGAGAATGTAAAAGCTCTCTCTTGAGGAAATGTGCATAAAGGAGTTCATTCCATGAATCAGGCACACCAGGCAAGCACCAATGGCTGCAATCTTCACCAGGAGGTTCTGATTCATTTCCTGCCCCAAAATGATACAAAGATGAATGCCCATCTTGTCTTGTATAGGTCATGGGAGTCACATTCATCATTTCCATCACTCGTAACCTCCCTGGATGCTGCTTTGACAATACATCATATGCTATATCAACAACTTTTTCAGTTCTATTAGGAACTGGACCGAAGTCAGGTAGTTTTATATGGTGACAGAATCCACCATTGTTCCAAGCACCACCTCTGTTACATCAAACCAATATATATACTATATATCAGTGGTGAATCGTATGATTTTATGATTTTATGAGTTTGATGCAGAAGGAATAATGATGCTAATGCCCATTGACATGTAAAGTGAGAAAAAAGCATTCAAAACAGAGGAATATGGACCGGAATCTTGAAAATAGCATTCAGCTTATTGAATTATCATCAACATTATTAACAATTTCAAATATGCAAATATAAAGCAGAAAAATCCACCAATCTATGAAAGCCAAGCTGAAATTTAAGTAGGAAAGAACTATCAACTATAGAAAGATGAAGAGTAATAGTAAGTGAATAAAAAGGCAATGTGACCTGAAATGGGCAGGAGCATAGGTTCGGAAAAGAACTTGGGTCTTGTTTGTGTTTACTTTAGTATGAACAAAGTCAACTAATGTTTCCATTGATTTCTTGAATGCAGTTGCAAGGTCCATCTTTAAGTTCACCTGCGTTCCCTCTTGGAAGTAGCAACCACTGACAAATACATGTCAGAAGATTAGGGACATGATTCCATGACTTTAGCAATAGATAATGCAAGTGAGATAAACAATTTAAACATAAATGACACAGAGAATTCAGAATAGATTAAACAATTACCGGTTTGTGGTTTTCTCATGAGTCCACCAATGTCCACTGTTGAAAACAAGCACATCTGCATCAGCCCACTGTCGGCGAGTCAAGGTCATACGATCCAGCCTTAGGGTCATCTTAACCCCTTTGGGAGCTCCAGGTGGAGCACTTCTCTGAGCCACTAGAAATGGAGCTCTGTAGTATTCAACCGTGCAGTTAAAATCTACAAACTTGAAAACCAAGAATCCTTTATGCTTTGTGATTGGGCTTCCATTCACTTCATATATTGAATCCTTATTAGGAATAACAGAGCTAAGCATGCAGAGCAAAGACTCCCATTGGTTCCTTCCTATTGAGTCACCAATAAATGCAATCCGCCGGTTCCTTAGCTTTTCCAGCATTATTGTTGCATTGAATCTGTCTTCAAGAAATAGAAAACAAAGCTCTTAAGAGTACTAAATTTTTAGGAACATGGTTAACTGTATTATTAACACAAACAGATAGAATCAGTCCATTTTTTGACAACCGACATTACTTAACTGTAATATATATAAGTGATTCTTAACATGAACAGAAAAGAAAAGGAAAGAAGAAGAAAAAAGAGAGCACAAAGACCTGGGCAAATTGCAAGATTTAGGTTGCCAACGCCACTTGGTGTAGAAACGATCAGGCCTGCCATTTTCTGAACACCGGAAACCACTGTCTATGAAAGGGCAATCTGGACTCTGATAAAGGGGGTAGTTATCATCCCAAACCCATTTCCCATCGTAAATATCACAGCCATCTCCGCCTTCATCGAGAAATCCAAACCGTTGATTCGTTCCTGTTTCTGCCTGGAATGATGAAGATGATGCAGCAGCGTTGAGTCTAACGAAAGGGAATCCATGGGAGATGACAGCAGGGGAATTTAAGTAAAAGAAGCAAGCAGTGAAGAGGCAAGCGACCAAAGTGAAGCCAAGAAAAGCAAGAAAGGGTTCAAGAAGATTGAATTGCTTGATTTTCTTGGGAAAATCTAAATGGGTTATTGTGTTCAAGTCTTGTGTAGTTGTGTTGTTCTTCTTCATCCTTCAAACAGAAAACGGAAAACAAAAAGCAGTTACATTCATTCACGGGATTATTTTTGAAGGAAGACTAACTAATATACTAAACTTTTATTTCTGCCCATGCAGTTTAGGCCAAGAAAGAAGAAAAAGCCAAAGTATGCAGGAATTTGGTGGCGGTAAAACTTTGATTTCTAGCAAAATCAATCACTAGACAATGTTGCGCGGCAGGGGTTTGGACCGCTTGCTGTCATGAGGTCATCTGGTCATGGCTAGAAATTATAAAACGTGGGGAAAGAAGTGAAGGTGAAGAAGACGCCCGACATAATAGTGATACGATATTAAAATTGGGAATTTCGAGATCTGCAATAATAATTACCAGACACAAGATATACTCACAATTAATGGGGAAAAAATATAAAATCTAGGAGAAAATCTTTGAACTTGATTCAATAGTAGTAATAGTAGTAAGTTCCAAACTAAAAAAAAGATTTCCATGTTTGTGTCGGTTGTTTAGGGTGAAGGAAAGTGGAGAGCTCAACCAAATGGGCCTAGATAATAGGTCAGACGGCCCAATGAACCCAATTTAGGGTCTGTTTGGGCTTTTGACTTGATTTCTATCTCATTGCTGAGCCTATCTTTTAGATTTCAAGAGATTGGGTCTTTACATAAACTAATTAAACTTTCATTCATGCATAGATTTAAGCCTTTCCAACTATTGAAATCAATCATCGGTTCAATCAGTAAAAGTGAGGTAAGAAAATTGGATATAATTTAATTGATTGATTGAGTGGAAAAAGGTTTTCGAATTTCAACTCTACATTTTTCTAAGTAATGTGAATGGTAATTGTTTCCTATAATCTCAATTTATGTACCATAAACAAATCATCACAATGGAGTTTCAGAATTTTCTGGTGAAGTTGATGAGCGTGAGGATTCCCGCTGAAGAAAAAGAGCATAAATAAGTTCATTCCATGAATCAGGAACACCAGGCAAACACCAATGGCTACAATCTTGACGGTTGAGAGGACCCGGCCCACTTCCTGGTCCGAAATGATACAAAGATGTATGCCCATCTTGTCTCCTATATGTCATGGGAGTTATGTTCATCATCTGTATCATCTCAAATCCTTGTGGGTGATTTGATAATACATCAGTTACTAAATCAACAAGCTTTTCGGTTTTATTAGGCAATGGACCAAAGTCAGGCAGCTTTAACTGATGACAATGTCCTCCAGTTTTCCAGGTGCCTCCCCTGTCGAAGAATTCAATCAATGATAGCATAGAAGATAGAAGATCTCTCCAATGTGACAGAAACCAGGCAGAAATATGGAATAAGAAAGAACAATCAATGGGACATTAATGTTTGATGTATTTGATAATATGATATAAAGGGAAACCTGAAATGAACAGGAGCATAGGTGCGAAGAAGAACTTGTGTCCTGTTTGGATCTACTCGAGTGGTGACAAAATGAACTAATGTTTCAATGGCTTTGTGGAATGCAGTTTCAAGGTCCATATCCATCTTCACCTCTGAACCTTCTTGGAAGTAACAACCACTGGTACAGAAAACATAAACCCAAAAAATATTAGACATCAATATTTCATTATAACAAGAAACCAAGATTTAAGCCATGGCACCTGGAAAAAACCTAGATTCCTGTAATTGACCACACACAAACAAATTATAGGCATGCATGTGAACAATCACATGAACTGGATCATATAACATATTATTATCAGATTGATGAGATTTACTGGTTTATGGTCTTCTGGTAGCTCCACCAATGGCCAGTGTTAAATACAAGCACATCTGCATCTCTCCATTGCTGATGAGACCATGTCATGAGATTTAGTTTTAGGGTCATCCTAACACCTTTTGGAGATCCCTTTGGAGAAGTGCCCTGCACCACTAGATATGGAGATCTGTAGTATTCAACTGTGCAGTTATAGTCTTCAAACTTGAAACTCAAGAACCCTTTGTGCTTTGTGATTGGGCTCCCATTAACTTCATAAATTGAATCCTTGTTTGGAACAGCAGCAGCAAGCATGCACAGCATGGATTCCCATTGATTCCTTCCAATGGAATCACCAATAAATGCAAGGCGCCGGTTTCGTAGCTTCTCTAGCATCAGTGTTGCATTAAACCTGTCTTCAAGGAGATAATGTCAAACCCCATTGTCCCTCTTCAATCATATAGCATTTCTTAAGACATACAGATACAGTAGTATAATTAGCAATTATCAAAGTAAGGCATGCTTGTTCTGGCTATGAAACCAACTTATGGCCAAGGAACCACAATTCAGTGGATACAAAGAGGGATCTGTCAATGATCTAACAACATGGAGAAAGGAATAAGAGATGAATTATAATGCAGTTTGTCAAAACATATAAATTGGATGATTCAAAGGAGGAAATAAAAACAGTTGAAACATTAGGAATGAATGATGCCAAAAGATCATGGAATGTATCAACATCAAACAAACAGCAAACATCAAACAAAATAAAAGAACTTGAAAATGACTCAAACAGACATTACAAAGACAGAAATAAAGGAATAATAACATCAACAACCCACAATTTCCAAATTGAAAAGGAAAACAGCAAAAGGACCTTTGACAGCAAACATCAAGCAAAACAGGTAGTACGAATTGCCAAGACAAAAGGAAAAATTAAGAGAAAAGGGAAAAGGGAAATTGGGAAAAGGACCTTGGCAAGTCGCAAGCATTAGGTTGCCAACGCCATTTAGTGTAATAACTATCCGGCCGGCCATTCTCTAAACACCGGAAGCCACTATCAACAAAAGGGCAGTCTTGGCTTTGGTAAAGAGGGTAGTCATCATCCCAAACCCAGTTCCCATCATAAATATCACAACTTTCTCCACCTTCCTCTAGAAATCCTGGCCTTCCATTCGTATTTACTGTTGTTGCTGCAGCTGCCGTATCTATTGCTGCTTTTACTTCATAATCTTCCAACGGTGATGCTGATGGTGCACCAGTAATTCCAAACAAAGGGACGCCAGGGCGGAGGACAGCCCGGTATTCCAAGTAAAAGAAGCCCCCCACCAAAAAACAAGTGGCTAAAATGAAGCCAAGAATGCCCAGGAATGGCTCAATCGGATTACACTGCTTGGATTTCTTGGAGAAATCTGAACTTGTGTTCTTTGTCATCCTTAAATTTATTTATGAATTAAAAAATATAAAAGACCCACAAAACAGAAGAAGCATACACAAATTCACATGGATTCACGGGCTCTGTTTCCTAGGTTGAACCAAAAAAGGTTAGCTTTATAGGAAGATTTCAGAGAGGGAAAAATGTTGGGGTGTACTGCTGCATTAATGGCTAGCTAGCTTAAGAAATAAATTTCTTTCCCCTTCAATAGTGTCTTGATTAAAGAAGAAAATGAAATCATTCAAACCAAAAAAAAACGTTATGAATTGTACTTAGCTTTAGAGTTTAGACTGACAAAGAATAAGTTAAAACTTAAAAGTAGTAATTATTATATAGTATATTTAATAATACAAACAATGCAAGCATTCCATATGGCTCTGTTCTTTAAATTTTGTCTTAATTAAGAGTTTGAAAAACGACAAATAAATACACCCATCATTACAAATAATATGAACATCCTAGACCTTAAGAAAGGGAAAGGGTTTTTTGAGTTGTGCTGCTGTCTAGGCGTCTGGGCAAAGAAACAAGAAAATAAACATATAGTATTTTTGCCAGCAAGTAGCAAAATTGCACCAGGCAGGGGTTTAGGGTATCATTCTCGAGGAAATGGGTTGGACCTCGAGCTATCATTCGTGCGGTTTGTGGAGTCGTGGCTCGTGGTGGGCACCCAACGTGGACAAGATAAAAGTTGAAGCCCTTCCGACAGAAACATTGCCCTGCCATTGATGGCAGGGGAGCTTCAAAAGTTGCAATTATTTCAACACCCCAACTTTTATTATTTGATGGAAGAAAAAGGAAAAAAAGATCTAAGTCTGATATGACTAGTAATTATAATGACGTTAATATTTTATAGAAGAGTTTAAATTCTATTAGGATCATCCTAAAATTGGGTGTTTTTATGATTCCATTAGAATAATGTTATCTAATCAATTTTGAATAATCATCAAATCCAAATTTACACCCTAACACACCTAATTAAATTTTTATTAATTATCCTAACATAATTTTTTTGAGAGAATCTTAACATAATTTTAACTTTGGTTAAAATTGAATAATTTTATTAATAAATTTTATTTTTAACTTCTTCTTTTTTTTACTTGCAATGTGACTTGTTTTTAATAAATTTTGTTTTTGCCTTATAACATAACTTTTTTTTTCAAATTAAGATTGGTTTTGGATGTGAAACAAGATTTTTTTTTCTTTACAAGTGGCAAATTAATTTAATTGGTTTAGAACAAATTCAAATATTAATTAATTTAATTGGTCATCATAATTTGATTCTTTTAATTAATATTTATTAATTAAAAGAAATTAAAAGTCTTAATTAGAGTTATATAAATGGGTGTGGATGGTTTAGAAAAAAAAAATGATTGATGATAATCTTCAAGAATAATTATAAATAATAAAATTTACTCTTAAAAGTATATCCTTAAAGATGGAAAAAGAAATTTCACTAATTATCCAATCTTAACTAGAATCAGGGGTGAATTAATGCAATTAATAAGAGTTTATATGGTAAATGAGGGTGTAAAATATATCTTGGTGGTGATTCAAAATTGATTAGGTGGCATCATCTTAATAGGATCCTAAAAAGCACTCTTTTTAGGATGATCCTAATAGAATTTACACCCTTTATAGAATGATGATAATCATGTTAACAACTTATTATCAGAAAATGAAAGGAAAATATTTTGTTCTTCTCTTAGAAATCCCTGATGGCACGCCAATCTTTCTTCCTTGTATGAAGACGCACAATGGATTGTTTCTGCTAATCATGTGTGACGCGGGACTCTAACGTGCGGCATATGTAAATTTAATTATGATCTTGTGTTGTTCTATAATAATGAAAGTTATCAGTTTTCATTCTTAAAAAGAAATATTTAAAATCATTTTTGTTAATTTTGTTTAAGGTGGGGGGATTAAGGTGATGCTGTTGCTCAGCTCCCCTCTCATTATTGGAAATTTGGAATTAATGCTTTTTAAGTGAACTATTCATGAACTAACCACCAAGTCACTTGCGAAATAGTAGTATTCAAGGCACAAATTACTTATCTATATCCTTTTCAAGCGGTTTTCAATAGTATTTAATAACTAGTGTTATGATTTAAAGGTAATTCTCTTTACATATGAGCATTTGCATCAATGATAAGGTGCATGTTCTCTGGATTATGTGGGAATTTATCTCCAATGTTTGTAATCTGGACTCTTCAAGAACAAAGATTAAACCAATAACCAATATATTTTTTTTTTTGGCTCAAACCAATAACCAATATAAGAACAAAGATTTAAACCAAATGCATGTGTAAAGTAATCTTATCAATGTATTTCAATATCATTTTCTTTCTTTAATGTCTATCGTTTTTGTCCATTTAACATTTAGTACAACATAACATAATCTTTCACCTTGGGTAAATATATCTATATAATTTTTTGGTATTCAAATCTCACTAGTCTCTAAAGAAAGTAAGAAAGTAATTATAGTACCTAGAAATCGTACGTGCTAGCTAGGTCTATATCTTTATTCACCATAAAACATTATATAGACTTACTTTTACTAAGTCAATTTAATTAGTACTAACATTTTATTCAACCCAAACTAATGAAACTATGGCTTATTGGCTTTTGTTTTATTTCTCCATATATTAATTGTTCATGAAAAATTAATTTATTTACCCAAAAGAAATAAAGAATGAATGATGAGCTTCCTTCGCCCAAAAGAATGAATGAATGCACTAAATGAAAGATTCAAACCATCCTACTTTGTGGGCACCCTTTTGACATGATTAATTTTCATGTTCTTTATAAATATTAGAACATGTAAATGGGAAAAGATAATTTTCATGTGGTTTAATAACATAAAATTCTACTTTGTGGGCATCAAAGATAGGTACGGCCCAGGAAGAATTTGGTAGGAAATCTGCTCTATACTACGTCGTCTTGGTTGATACGAAGCTGGAAACATGAGGAAAGAGGAGAATTTACTTAAAAATATGTCTCGCTTTAATTTAATTTTATTTGGGTAAGGATTTTCAAGAGGTTCAGCGGTTGTTCCCAGTTCAAAGGAATTCACATTTGTATTTTACTTAAAATTAACTAAAGTATAGAATTTGAAGTTTGATTTTGCTTCATCTCGGTATTGTTGTTGTAGATAAATTCAAACCACATGCAGAGTAAGATTAGAGATAAATAGCTTAAATTAATTACTAATAAAGTATAGAATTAATGACATTTCTTGGAAATTTCCTTAAACAGTTAGGGGGTAAAAAAGTCGCTTACTGATGAAAGAGCTGTCATTTATTAGTGAGATCAAAGTTGTAGAATAGGAAGTTGGTTTTTACTAGGTATGTATAAGCTGTACTACACGGATTCAACGCGTTTAATACTACTTAAAAAGGTCTACTATAAATTAAATTCTGCATAATTAAATTTTGTTTTAGTTTTTCTAACTAAATCCTTATCAGATTACTCTTCCAAACACTGTTCAAACTACTCTTCAATACTGTTCCATTGCAGTCAACACTCTTTGAACTAAACCATGGCACCTGACATTGTCGAAGAACTAGGAAGTGATCAGGAAGGAAGCCGAAGACAACCCCAGAGTCCAAAAATCATTCAAAGGAAGAACACTTATGATTCTTTAGACATTGAATCTGGAAACGTTCATGGTTATAATCAAAACCATGGCTTCAAGGTTTTTTTTTTTTTTTCTCTTTTGCCAACTTTCTATACGTTTTGTTTTTAAGTGAATACTAATGATGAGAATGAAATTCTAATTATTTTTTGTTTTTTCTATTTGGGGTTTTGATTTTGTTGAGAAAAGGATGTGAATTGGGCGATAATATTTCGACTAGCTTTTCAAAGCTTGGGGATTGTGTATGGAGATCTTGGAACTTCGCCTCTTTACGTACTTCCCAGCACTTTCAATGATGGAATCAAGCATATTGACGATATTCTTGGGGTTTATTCATTGATCTTTTATACTCTCACTCTCCTTCCTATGGTCAAGTATGTTTTCATTGTCATGCGTGCTACCGATAATGGAGATGGTGCGTAATTATTTACATATTCTCTAAAAATTTCGTAAGATTTAAGTGTCTCTATATATATTATTACGTACAATAATCGGAATCATGATTTGATTATTTTTAGGAGGGACATTTGCTTTGTACTCTCTGATATGCCGATATGCGAAGGTGAGTTTGATCCCAAGTCAACAGGCCGAAGATCATAATGTTTCCAATTTTCAGATAGAGCCGCCAAGCAGGCGGCTTAAATGGGCATCGGCACTCAAATCTCAGCTAGAGAAAAGCCAATTTGCCAAGTATTTCCTTTTGCTTGGCACCATGCTTGGAACTTCCATGCTCATTGGAGATGGCATCCTTACACCCTGCATCTCAGGTTTAAAATTACTATTACTATTAATATTTTCCATTTATGCAATATTATTTTCTGAATTTTATTTTATGTTTTACTTTTGTTGTTAAAATCTTTGAATTGTAGTTTTATCAGCGGTGGGGGGCATCAAGCAAGCTACACCGGCATTGACACAAGGTTTTTGTCCCATTTTGTGTATCAATTTGGCAATTCTTGTTTCAACTTACATTAATATTTTGTTCATTTATGACTTCCTTTTGTGCAGACATGGTTGTATGGATATCTGTAGCCATTTTGATTTTTCTCTTCATGATTCAAAGATTTGGGACAGACAAAGTGGGTTATAGCTTTGCTCCTATAATGATTGTTTGGTTCGGGCTTATTGGTGGGATTGGCCTCTACAATTTCATTAGATTTGATCCTCTAATTCTCAAAGCTTTAAATCCAGCATACATTGTATCCTATTTCAAGAGGAACAAGAAAGATGCCTGGATTTCCCTTGGTGACACTATCCTTTGTGTAACAGGTTCATATCACACTTCTTGTTTCCTACATGTTCATGTATTGAGAAAGTGAAAAACTGAAAATTTTCATTTTTATGCAGGAGCTGAGGCATTATTTGCTGATGTTGGCCATTTTACTGTTCTATCTATACAAATAAGCACATGTGCTATTGTTTACCCAGCTATATTGTTAGCATACACTGGACAAGCCGCCTTTCTTCGCAAGCATCAACAGTTTGGAGCTGATGCCTTCTACAAATCTGTGCCAGGTTAACTATAATTGCAAATTGTAAATCTATATACTGAAAATGCCCCTATCCAAGTTTTTGTTTGCTTATAATTGGTTCATAATTGCTGTTCAGGTCCTTTGTATTGGCCAATGTTTGTGGTGGCTGTGTTGGCTGCAATCATAGGGAGTCAATCATTGATTTCAGGGACTTTTTCTGTAATCCAACAGTCACTCTCCTTAGGCTGCTTCCCTCGAGTGAAAGTTATACGAACATCGACTAAGTACCAAGGACAAGTTTACATTCCTGAAGTAAACTATTTTCTGATGCTAGCTTGTGTTGCAGTCACACTTGGATTCAGGACTACAGTCAAGATTGGCAATGCATATGGTAACCCATTGGCCTCACTCACATTTTGAATTTTGTCAAACAGTTTAAGTAGTTTGATTTGATAATCTAACATGGGAAACTAATTTGTGACTGATTTGATGCCAGGGGTTGCTGTGGTTTCTGTAATGATACTTACATCATCCTTGATGGTACTCATAATGATACTGATATGGAAATCCAACATTTTCTTCATAATTGCCTATGTTGTTGTCATTGGCCTAGTTGAGCTAGTCTATTTGAGTTCAGTGCTCTACAAATTTGACAATGGAGGATACTTGCCATTAGCTTTGGCAGCGGTTTTAATGATCGTGATGTATGTTTGGAACAGTATGCACCGGAAAAGGTACAATTATGAGTTGCAACACAAGATTTCTCCTGAAAAGCTACAAATGATAACCATGGACAAGAACTTGTCGAGAATTCCAGGGCTTGCCCTGTTTTACTCGGAGGTTGTTCAGGGCATTCCGCCTATTTTCAAGCACTATGTGTCCAATATACCGGCGCTTCACTCAGTTCTTGTTTTCGTCTCCATCAAGTCAATGCTCATTAGCAAGGTCAGGCCAGAAGAACGTTTCCTCTTTCGAAGGCTTGAACCAAAGGAGCATTTCATATTTCGCTGTGTTGTTCGGTATGGTTACAAAGACGTGCAGGATAAGCAAGAGCCAATTGAACATCAGTTGGTTGAAAAGTTGAAGGAGTTCATAAGGGAAGATTTCCTGTTATCTCAATCTCGAACAACAACGAATAATGGGGAAATAGCCAACGAGGATGGAGAGTTGCAGAGAGACTCAAGTGGTGTGGAGGAGGAACATGAGAGCTTGGTCCACTCTGAAAACCAAAATAAGCTGCAAGAGCAAGAGGCTCTGGAAAGAGAAATTGAAGTAGTGAACAAAGCATCTGAAGCTGGAGTCTTCCACTTGATTGGTGAAACTGAGGTGAGTACGTGCAAAGATGCTGGTATAGGAAAGAAAATTCTGATAGATTATGCTTACAATTTCTTGAAGAAGAATTTGAGACAAAGCAGTACAGTATATCAGATTCCTCGTGAACGGATGCTCAGAATCGGCATGACTTATGAGCTTTAAATGCTCAAAAGAGGATTTTGAAGATTGAAGAACAGTCACATCTACCTTCTTTAGTTATTTTCAAACCTAGTTGTTAAACTGATTCAGTCTTGTCTCTTTTATTAGTTTATCATGTTCGTTTTGCTGCTGCTTTTGAAAAAACAGAGGAATATTTTAAATTTGCTACTAGATTCAAGTGTTAGAGTTACTATTAGCATCGCCTATATATATTTATGTAGTCAAAAGCCATCCGATATTTATGTAGTCAAAAGCCATCCAAGGGCACATAATCAGTAGATCAGAAAGATGGGAACCTTTTTATTATTACTTATTTATAAGCAAAATTGGATCTTTACATCAGACAGGAAGCTGAGAGTTTGTTAGAACATCTTAAGGTGTTAAATTACAGCAGGACCTACCATTTACAAAATGTAATACCAAAAAGAGATGAAGGCAGCAATGCCGCTCAAGATGCATAATCTGTCTAACCTGCTTTCGTTTCTCATCTTCTCCTCTTTTAACTCGCTCTGTACTTTCGAGTACAAATGACAGGACTCAAGGACTTCACTGTAGTTCTTGCTCCGGCGACAGCTCAGTGCTTCCTTAAGAATAAGTAAACTGTTTCTTCCATTAACATGTGCACCTTCCATATCTTCCAACTGCATGCTTAGCTCTGTTAGTTTGAGAGTTGTCTCTATGCCCTCACCCTCAGTGTGCATGACTCTAAACTTCATGATAAGAATGCACTCGACTACTTGACATGGAAGGATGTCTTTGGCAGGAAGAACAGAACCAAACCTTATCACAAAGTCCTTGTCTGTTGGCCAATGCCTCTGTCCTCCAAGAGGGCTCCAGCTGGCAAGATTAGCAGCTTGTTTAACTTTTCTGTTTACAACAATCCAACTAAGGCGGAGGCCATCTCGGAGCTCCTTCCACAGCTTCCCATCTTTTCTTTCCTTTTCCATTGAGATAATCGCTGGTAGACCATCAGCAACTGAAAGGGTAACCTCACCTTCACTATCGTCATCTCTAGCAGCATAGGTGAGAAGATCGATCCGAAATGGGCAGTTATAAAACCAACTATTGGAACCATTTGCATTAGGAATACCCCATAGGACTTTTGAGCAGATTGTTTTGTCTTTATACCTGATATCCACAATAGAAACAAAATCTAATGGTGAAATACTTTCAAGCCCATCAATGTCACCATAATATTCAGCTTCAGTCCATTCTTCAGGGTACTCCAAATAGTGATTCCATTGATATTCTGTTACTTCCTTATTAACAATAAGCGGGAAACAATCTGCATAGAATTTTCTAAATCCACCAATAGAGGAAATCAAACTTTTAACATCTTCTCTGTTGGTTGAAGGCCACATAGCAGAACAAACATTCTCCCACAGTTTCTCCTCTCTTGAGATGGAACAAAATGTTGCACAAGCACATGCTGCACTGGCCAAACTTGGGCCATCAAGACGCCTCAATATATCGTAGAAGAGATCACTACTCAATGATGCCATGTTCTCAACTGATGCAACCAGCATAGCTCCCTACCACTAATCTACAGAAGAAAAACATTAATGTAACTACTGATATTACTCAAGGTTGATAAGTTTTAAAATAAAAGGGCGAGAATCACCATTTCCAATCAAACATAAAATTGAGCTATTTTACTTGCATTATTTGCAAATGGTTTAAACTTTAAACCCAACCAACTGCCACTAAACATGAAGATGCCACTCCTAAGAGGGAACTAAATAGGGGAGTGGGAAGAGATACACATCCAGTGCCTCAGTATGGCCTAACAAACTCCATAACCCAAGATGACCAGATTCTTAATTCCACTTCAAAAGGCATGCACACTCTAAAGTGCCCTTGAACTCGAACTGAATGAGTATTTGTAAACACTAGTGATGAAGAAAGCAATCAATGCTGGATCCTTTGATGTAAGCAACAAATGAATGCAAAAATAGGCTTATTCAGCATATCATAAGAAAAGCATATTTGTTTTTGGGTACAGACTACAGAGAGCTTTTATCACCAAGATACCATGTTTATTCTATTCAGATAATGCTAGTAAAAAATAAATCCAAAAAAAGAAAAACAAAACAACTAAAATATGATATATTCAGGGATTGACTTTCTGATGATTTGAGTAGCAAAATTCAACCCATCAAGTTCAAGCGCAAGTAATCTGGTTCATGCAACAAAAATTTCTACAGAACATGCATATGACAAGATAAGCAATTAGGCTTAAAAAATGTAAAACTTTACCCCAAAATCAACTCTGTTTGCATAACTATACAGAATAGCAATATTACTCAAAAATACGGAAAAAAAAAAGTAAACAAAAATCCATATTATGCAAGTGGAGTAAGAACCCAGATTCCAAAACTCAATTCCAAATGATCATGACAGATCAATCGACAGATTACTCGCGCATGCAACAAAAAGTAAAAAAATTCAATCATAAACACAAAAATTTTAACCTTTTTTGGGAAGTTAGGGAACCCCATTAGTTGTTGAACACCCAATCCAGAATGCAGACCCAGAAAAATGAAAGAAAAAGAAAATCCAAAGAAGAAAATTACCTTAAATTGGACATGGAAATGTAAGGAACATTAAAAAGAAACACAGGAAACAGAAGAGGTTGTTGGTCGTGGGGATTGAAGCAAGTGGGAAGTGGGAAACAAAGTCAAATGAGAGGAAGAGAAGATCTAAGATATTTGGCGGATTTAGTGAGCAAAGGGCTTTATTTAGGTTCGAATATTGAATGTTAAGAGATTAAAAGGAGTTTTCAGGTCACTTTCCCCACTTTGCCTTATTGGAAGCTTTCTTGGGTACTGTGTTTGTCTCTGTACCTTTAAGAGTTCGTCATGTTTGTGATTTTGCCTCTTTCCCTGTTTTTTCCTCCGGTTCTTAACGTCCGGTTTTATCAGTCTCCACGCATATCTTGCCACGTCATTATCTGATCTTTTCCTTTAGATTTCGATGGATGAATAAATTAATTATTAAATATACCCCACAAATAAAATATCATACCATATTACTCCATGTCTTGCAATTTTTATTTTTAATGGATTTTCACAATGTCGGTCATTGAATATTGAATAGATAATATATATGAAAAGATAAATTATTTTTCTACAAAACAAAAGATACCATTTTATAAGTAATTTAATTCATGTAAACAATATTTTTATTTATAATAATTAAAAAAACTTCTAAAATTAGTAGTATAGAAGATGATATAAAATGGGATGGCCAAAAAGATGATATAATGGGGAAAATGAAATTTAAAAAACTTTCTTCGAATTTATTTGGAGAAAATGTATTATTTGTTTGATAGTGGAGAGACATTTAATATTGGTAGATATAAGTAGTATTTTCTCTTAAGATAAATCACTCAACCTGACCACCTTATGCAATTTTCTGTCCCATAAATGTCTGACCACAACTTAAAACCATTAACATTAATTTATTCTGTCAATGCAAATTAGATAAATGGCATAAATACCATTATAGGAGGTTGTTGCTTGTTAGAGTTGTTACACCCTTACAAAAATATATTTAAATTAATAAAAAAACAAGATGGAGATTTCTTTTTTTTGGAGGAAAGAATCATTTTCATTTCTTGATTTGGGATTACAAACGCACAGTAAGATCTATACACCACTACATGATTAGCACATTACCGAAATGCTAATTTATGAGCCAACAAATAAATCCAATGAAATCTCATTACAATTCAAATAAATCTTTATACCCATAAATAAACTACCTACCTACCAAATACATTAATAAACAAATTACAAATAAACTCACATCCGTGAGAGTTGAATCTAAGACCACATGGTTTAGGTAGGCTGTAACTAAGAGTTCAGTACTCTACCATGGTACAAGATGGAGATTTCTAGAAGATAAGAATTGGAAACTTTATATATAAGTAGTACAAAAACATATTGATATTTTTTTATGCCATTGTTAACAGATAGATTGATTTCCTCGGCCAGCTATGCATGGGCAGGGCAAGGATGAGGCCGTAGAGTTATGAGAATTACCCAAATTCAACCCATTGGCTCGGCCCTTTTGGACTTTTTAGCAAGGACCCAAATTGCAGAATCTTTTTTCCAGATGAATTTGCGGCCTTGAACAGTTGATAAGCTTGAAAGATTTTTATGATTCCAATGGTTCAGTCCTTAAACTAGTTTTAATCACTAGGAATCTCCATAATTTAATCTCTTAACCCAAAATTAAAATTTTGAACATGAGAGTCTATATCTTATACTTAGAATACTTGTTTCATTAGCTTTCCTTATTTGAATACTCAATTATTCATGAAAGATATTATGATTATGGTTACATATATATATATTGAACATAATGGACCTAACCTAACAAGAAAATAAAAAACTGAGGGAGCACAAAGATTTCAATTTATTTATGAAATGAAAACGACATTTGATTTGAACTTTATAAATTTTCATTAATTATTAATGGGCTAAAAGCCTAGTTCCCACCCAAAAAAAAAAACAAAGGAATGAAAGACATTATTGGAGTTGAGAAATGGAGTACCATGCGACGTGCCATGATATGCGTTGAGGGAAGGTGACCATTCAAGAAAAATGACTCAACAACAATAAAAACCAAGATGAGCTGGTAAGTTACGTTTTTTTTTTTTTTTCAAAGAAAATATCTTTTTGGAAATTATATTTGAAAGCTTTAGGTGACCTAAATAGGGATAAATGCATTAAAAAAATGTGATGGTAAATGGAGAAAGAATTGACAACTAATTTACTCCCTTTTGTCTGCAACTCATGTTGCGGTGCCATTGGCCGTCTGATGACCAGCAGCGCAATTGGGCCATGGCGGTGGAAAAGACGGTTCAAATTAAATTAAACCATCCCATACATTACAGCATTTTACCATTCCACCCATGTAAAAATCAAAACTAGGCAAATAAATAAACAAATGGTTAAATTATTAGCATAAGTTGGAACATGTCACTTACTTTAATCAACCAAGTTCAGTTCTGCTTAATCTTCAACTTGCCATGATTGAGAATTACCTTGCAGATTTGGGAAATGGTCGAAATATTTAAAGTTAATCTTATTTGAGTCGGGTTGAATCAGGATTAACACTCTCCAACGAGTTTTCTCCATTTACAATATTAAAATCTCGAAATCTTATTTAAGTGAACCACTTAAACCAATTAATTACTGGTAAAATGGTTAAAGCCTTGAAGGTTGATGTCATGTCATATATTATATTTTGGGCTGTTTGTGTCACTGGCTTGGATCTAACCCAAAAACTGAACTTAGCCAGTGAGTTGATATTCACTCTATTTAGGCCCACTAATCAGGGACACGTATGAAAAAACTTATTGGGCCATTGGGGTGTGAATTGCTTCAATTCTTTCTATATCTAAAAAGAAACCTTTGCCTCCTGAGGTGATGAATGATGATTGTTAATCAAACACTTGCTCTATATTTGTTCCATATCTTTTCCATGAGAGTATGAACCTTCACCGTTGCTTCGCTGTCTCTGGGAAACAGAATACTAATAGAGACAATTCTTTATCTATCTACTGGGGCACGTCATTCAAAATTGTTTCAAGAAAAAGACACCATTTTCAATACAAGACAAAAGCTAATGAAAACTTGAAATTCAAAATAACACCATTTTCAATACAAGACAACAAAAGCTTGCTAATGAAAACTTGAAATTCAAAATAATAAAAGTAATACTCCTACTAAACTCCACATTACACCCTACTAGACCTTTATAGAATCTTCAAAATCAGAGATACGTATGAATTGGAAGTTGGTTGGTCAAGAAAAGCTTAGAGATACGTATTACCAAATTAAGTGCAATAAAAAATGAATTAGCAAACAGGATTCAAAATCAGAAACTACGCTCTTACATAAATAAATTAAACCCAAATTAGAATCATCCAGAGCAATTCAAAGTACTAATCACTAACCAAAAAGATAACAATTTAACGGATCTTAAAATTGAAGCAGTAATTAAAAGGAAGCTACTTTAATTACTTGGAGTCAGACCAAACCCCCAAAGATTATGTTTTCCCTTCCTATTTGGTATTTAAGCGACTGGAGCTGTGTTCTTGGCGACGGCCTCAGCATAAGAGGTTGGCCTCTTACTAGAAGAATCATCATCGATTTCGCGAGCAGAATCGTCCTTATGAACGTCGGTGTCATCGGGATCGTGATTGGGGTCGGACTTGTCCATGGAGCCACGAGCTTTGTCCAGGAAGGGTTTAAATGCCATCTCGATGGCCAGCCACCCAAAAGCTAGTGCGCCGAAAACAACCGCCGCTTGCTTCATAGACGTTGATTTTCCCATCTTCCTTCTCTTCGCCTTTTTTTCCTCTTCTGCTGCCCTGTTTGATTAATTCGACCTTTGGCCGCTATCTTGCGTGTCCTATATATCGTTACCCTTACCCTGCTCCCATTATATAGAGTCCCAAATGAAATACTACAGGGCTAAGGAACCATGTGGGATCCACTAAAGAATGCTGTCGCTGATGAACGGTCAAGATTGAAAATTAGGAGACCACGGGAAATTTTGGATTGGTTCAAAATCTCCATTTAGCCCAGCCCAAACCCCTCGATATTTAACCAATTTTGCCCAACTGATTAACACTGTCAATCATTTATGAAGTAGGAGGCTCAACTTCAATACTAGTCTCAAGTAGAAGTACAACGCACGTTCCTAGATCCTACATTAACTTTTTTCTTCTATTTAAAAGCATCATATGGAAAAAGGAAAAAGATCATTCGCTCAGCTATTAGCATAGATCAAATTATCCAATCGGAATCTTAGAATTCATGTTAAGCATTCAACCCAAAGGCTGATAATCATACAGAAATGTAAACATAAAGTTCCTTTAATATCCGTAACATCACCACAAATTCTCCCCTACAACAAAGGTTTTCTACACATCCAACTATCACAAAAATTTGAAACCAGGGCAATATATTTAACGGCCTCTACCACGTCCACGTCCACGCCCACGACCCCGACCACGTCCCACTGGCCTCCCTGTAAGCATTGGAAAGACCAATTTCAATGACACTTTAAGAAAATAAGCTTATACAAAGTAAGAAATTCTCAAGTACATAAAATGGAGCCATAGAAAAATAACAATACCAGCTGTTGGCTTCTTTGGTTTCACCCTAGGTGTCTCTTCAACCAGCAATGTCTCAAGATTTATGCTGTCAGGCAGGATATAGTAGCGAATATTGTTGCCTCTCACACTAAGGTGATCCAAACTCACTGGATTTTTCCCCTTCAGTGTAAGTTTCACTGTTTTCAGATGGGTGTTCATGCTGATATCCACACCTACAACAAACCAGCGACTGAGTCAATCAGAAAAGTTGCAGCCTATATGCAAATGATTACTCAGGAAATCATAAAAGTCTATTTAACCATCCTTAAACTCTAATAGACAAGGTGAAAGTACATGCTTTCTAGCTTAGAAACAAATAAAGCAACCTTTTGATGATAGGAATATGAAATGAGAAAGAATGAGACATGGCAGAACATTAGTGACCAAAAACTCCAGCAAAGTAGACAACTACTGCAGCCAGATATGTATAGGAAAAAAGGGATCTTGACCATATGATCACACTAAAAGAGGCAAACACATCCATCTGTGTATCTATCCATGTATATGTTCTCAGAAATAATACTTTCCTCTTTGTGAGATATAGTCAATAGTTGTCTAGATCAATAGAAACCATCAACAACTTAAATTGCCTTAGATGATGATCACATTAGACAAAAGATTCTTTGTATCTTTTCCAGAAGATGATGACTAAAAGCAATGTCATTATTAAGAGGAAAAGCAACCATAGCATTCTCATCATATTAACAGCCAAAAGGAGAGTCTTAAACACGCAATTGAAAGGTACATAACTGGTAAGATGACAAACAATTATCCCCTTTCCAAGTAGAACGTTTTCCAAACTCCAGTTATTTATGGAATTAGTAAGCAAAGCAATGTGGTAAGAAGGGAAGAGACTGAATGTAGATCTCCTATAACAACTCTGGGGTCCATTATTCAGCAAACACGAGTAAAAACAAGTACTAATAGATAATAATCATTTTCTTTAACAGAGGCACACAAGTTATCCAATAAAAACAAGGCCAAAAGCAATGATGCGCAGAGTAATCAGTTAATAGCATAAAAACAAGTCTACAAATGAACTAATTTGATCTAGCATGATTAACTACTCAAAATAAGCCATCATATATGTCATCAACCAATAAAGTGAATAACTGAACATATAAGCTACCTTTCGGAAATAGTTTTTTGGTCAACAGCATACTAAGTTCAAAAACCAGTTCATCTTAAAGGTGGTATTTTTAAGTAAGATCAGGCGTTAACAACCAAATGTATCCCAATTTTACATGGTAGTAATTTAACCATATGGCAATCGACTGGATCTACAATAGACATGGGAATTGTGATTATAGCTGGGAAACACTCAATTTTCACTGAGATAATAATAAACCGAAGTAACCATGGCACATTGACAAGACAAATTTTAGAAATTAAGAACCTAAAGTTGTTAAGAATTCGCTAAACGGAGAGTTAGGGTTTAGCAAAACCCTAATGCTGAAAAAGGAAGAGAAGAGAAAGAGAGTAACCTGTGATGGTGCCGTGAACAACGGTTCCATTCTTGAGCTCAATCGAAACCGTTTCATTGTTCAGCTTCATCAAAAACCTGCTCAGCAAATTTTTCCAAATCAAAACAATTATAGCAAGAACCGAAACAGATTTTGTGCTTAACCATATGAAATCGTAAAAAGCAAAGAAAAGGGGAAAAAAATCTCAGTAAAAGAAGGGAGAGAGAAAAAAAAGATTGAAGAAGGAGATGAACTGACCTGACGAGCTTCATGTTGAGAGGAGAGAAGAGAGGTAGGGCTTGAAGCAAGCAAAAGCGAGAGAGACAGTCGAATGAAGCGGGAGAGAGAGAGACCTGTTTATTGCCAGGTTTTGCTCTAGGAGGGGGATTTTAGGGCTCGGGCCACCGCTTTAAGGCCTACTTTACCTTTTGAGATTAATAAAACGACGGCGTCTTACTTGTTGAATACTTGGGTCAATGCTTTACTATTCATTGGCCCAAAAGGCCCACACTCTTCAAATCCAACTTACATGGTCCAACGTTTTATTTTACCCACAAAGCAAATTTCTCATTCATAATCAATTTTTCTATAATTTCTGGCAAAAATGTATATATTGCATAGTTTTTAAGTCTTGCTATCTAATTTTTCATTTGATCTTAAAAGATGAATTCAATGAAGTTTATCTATCTTCTCTTGTTTCCATATGTCCATTTGCAAGATTAATATTATCTGTTTTCTTTTCTTTTTGGAACTAAATAACTTGCTTCTTTTGTTCTTATGGATGGACTGTGAAATTTAAGCCATAATCATTGACAATTGCAAGTGTTGCTAGCTGGTAGTTCCAAGTTTCAAGTTCCAATCAATATTTCTGTTGGTAAGTTGTTTCCTGTTTTAGGATATGATAAGCTTTATTTATCCGGTGCTCTTATCTCTTGTGTTTGGTTCGGAATGAAGACAACTGTGGCTAATTAAAATCAATAAGAGAAGAAAACAGAGGAATTCATGGATTGACAAATCGTGGCATGCTTTTAGATTGACTTGTCTCACACTCAAATTAGTTACTACGTGATTGAAAATAAAAATTTAACATGGTTGAAGTGGCACCCTGCCTTTCCCCTACCGCTGCCACCACTTTCATTGTTCTGTCCCTTGTGGCTTGTTCATTTACTCTGTGGCTGCAAGAACCGCTGCTCCTTCCACCATGAATGTTGCACCCCACATGTCTTCCTCGGCTGCAGGAATTGCAGTGATCTTGTTCTTGGGATTCTCATAGCTTCTTATCTCGCCTACAGCAGTCGAGAAGAAGCACCCTGCATCCTCAATTCATCAATCATCAAATTTTACATAAATAACGCATTACGTTCTATTCAAAACGCTAAAAAAGAAAGATAAATTAATGAGTATACCCGGAGGGAAAGAAGCAAGTGACTTTCCACATGCACCTTTAAGCAACTCTGCATCATCACAAAATGTCACGAATCCATCCGCAGTAATCCCCCAGTAAAGCGGAACCCTTCCAGACTGATCCTGTTAAACACACATATGATATGACCAAACAGAGAACTATCATTAATCACCAAAATATATACTAAGTATATATAAAACTTACAGAAGCCACGAACAGTGTGGATGTGGACTTGTCGAATACTACAAACGCAAAATTTCCGTCAAGGTGACCAACCACATGGCTGGGTGGGTAAGGGGCTCGATCACGCAGCGCTTTGTAGGCTTCGATGACCAGCATCACCTCATCGGCAGACTTGGCTAGACCATATTCTTGCCTTAGGCTTCCTAAGTTACCCAGCATCCCTTCAAATAAGCAGAATATTTCATCTTTCACCCCAAATGATATTCTGCAGTTCCCAAACATTCATCTCCATTCAAATTTCAAACCATGATTTAGATATATGTGTGTGTATGTGCGATAATAAGTTGGTGTTTATGATACCTTGGCTGAAGAAGAGACTCATTCTGGCGAGAGTAAGCCAAGTTAACTTGGTCGCCGATTTGTATGGAAACTGAAGAGAGGTTAGAGTTGATGTAGTGTTTGACCAAAGCCGACGCGCTGGTTCTTGGGGATGGACTCCGGTTCCCTGCAGCCACCAGCTCCTCCGGTGGCGTCACGATTTCACTGCTAAACACACCTAACATGCTTATAACCTACTTATCTATCTCGGAGATTAATATGCAAATGTAAATGTATATGAATGCTTGACTACTAATATGGAAATGGCGTTATCTTGCTACCATTTATAAGGACATTGACAAGGTTAAAGCTGTCTTTTCAGGATACTACTAGTTGGTTCCTTCTAAGCAGCAAGATTAAGGTATTGGCCAATGATTTGGAAGATTAATTTCACTTACAAGAAACAAATTCGCAATCGTTTTCAGAAATTTTCTTTTATAAATGAAAAGGGTTTGTAATTTTATATAAAGTCTGTACTTCTATTCGCTTTTGTTCCTTAAAGCAGGGAATCATGGGTTGCCATTTAAATTAAAGTGCTTGGTGCAAATAAAGGTCATTTCCATTACAAGTAAAGACTAAAGATAAATATATGTAAGATCAATGTCAGCAAAGTGGAGTCTCTTCAAGAATATACTCAATCTAAATTAAAATATATAAAGGAAAATCAAATCTAGTTTGAAAGAGACAGAGTGACATCCCCATTTGCATATATCAGCCGGCTAATATATATATGTAGATAATGCACTCGTCCATGGAAGTGGGAAGTTTACTTTGTCCCCTGTTGTGAAGATTGGATGCATTTTTCTATTGAACCATTTCTATCTGTTAGATTAAGTTAATGAATTTCACCATAGGATCCACGTATATAGATGATATTCAAAGCAATTCTTTTGGATTTTTCACAACTCTTTTAGGCATACTGACAAATTCTCCCCTGTAATTGTTAACTTCAGGGCCCTACATATACGTACCTTGGTTAATTTGCCTAAACATGGTTAACAAATAACAATGTCAATGTTTGCTCATCAAAGCGTAAGAAGATTGGGATTTTATTATTAGTTAAAATATTGTCTAAACGTAATTCTAATATGCTTACTGTTCAAATTTCAGAGGAAATTAGTTGACCCTGGAAGCCAGAGTCAGAGCAGAACAGAGACGTGTACAATGACCAAATCTCAGCTTATGATTTTTGAATGCATAAATATCGATACCACTTTCTTAAGTTTGCCACTTTGCATTTAACCTTTTTATTTTGACAAAAATGCACCTAAAGTTTTATGTTTGTGCCACTTCACACCATCTGTCCCGTAAAACATAATGGATCGGTCACGACGTCCAACGTGGCATGCCACGTGGACAAAAAATGACACACGGCACGTATCCTTTTGTGCACGTGGCATGCCACATGTCACATTTTGAAACATGTGGCATGCCACGTGTCACTTTTTGGTACACGTGGTGTGCCACATGTCACTTTTTGGTACACGTGACATGTCACGTCGAATACCGTAATAGAGTCGTTTGTCCTACCGTGACGGAGGGTGCAAAGTGGCACAAAAATAAACTTTTGGGGTGCATTTTGGTTAAAATAAAAAAGTTGGATGCAAAGTGGTAGTCCGTACAAATTTAAGGATGCAAAGTGGCATTTATGCCGATTTATGAACCGGCAAAAAAAAAATTATGAACTAATTATATTGTTTATACAGAGTACTTTTTCTTCAATGTTTGATTACTTTAAGAATCCGTTTGGAAGTTTCTATAGAAAGTAAAAAGGTAGAAAGTTTTTTTATAAAAAATTTAAGACTAGAAAGTTTTTTCTTAAGAAAATACTTTTAGCATATTTGTTTAACCTCTAAAGTCTAAATTAAATTCCTAAGAAAATAAAGTTAAATTTATTAAAATACCCTTTGATGAATATTTTAAATTTAAAAAAAATGCCACACTTTCTCACTTTGGAGAGAAAGTATTTTGGTCAGTTAAACTTTCTTACCCTATACTTTCTTTTAAAAAAATAACCAAACATGCTAAAGTTATTTCCTACCCTATACTTGCTAAAGTTATTTCCTACCATGTACTTTCTATAGAAAATAATTAAATTATATCAAAACAAACTGTTGCTAGTAGGTTTAATTAAAGGAAACAATACTAACCAACTAAAACTCTGAACTTTAACAAGAGATGGTTTTTGATCAGTTTGTGGGATGTATTTGACCAAAGAGTTTTGCAGCAAATAGACAGCGAATATACTTTTCTCCTCTGTTTAGGAGTCAAATAAATTATCATAATCTAATGATCAATATGTTAGTGAAATAGGAACATCAAAACATAATAATAATAAATAATAATTACAGTTAAGATCTCTGCATTAACATAAACTTTTATTCAGAATTGAAATAAAGTGTACATACTTATATGGGTACACTGCACTACTGCAGATTCTTATTCACCCATTGCTCATCTATCCAGTAATCAGTACAATAATCAAACTTAGAAAAGAATAAAGAGAAAAGAAAATGTTTAGAAACAAACAGGGGCGTGGTGACATTTATTTAATAATCTAAGCGGTGGATGTGAAGTTGAAGTTGGCGCAAGTAGTTTGCCTGCCCAAGAGGGAAGAGCTGAATCCCAGCCTTGAAGTTGCCAGATCAAACTGAAGAAGATTGTCTTCGATTTGTTTCCCTCCAATAACAATAGAAGTTGTTGGGTTTGAGCCGCCATTAACAAATGCAAGACACAATACATCGTTGCTAACCTGTACCATTGAGTTTGCACCGAAAATCCTCCAGAAAACGTTCTGGTTTTGCAGCACTAAGTCAATCGATGGCACTGCCGGTCCTAAGCGTGTGCTCAGAATGTTTTTGGAGCTGAAACACACCTCGAAAGGAGCCACACCAGTCACTCTGGTGATTTTCATGGCGGCCGCCTCTTTAATGAATGCCTTGGTGACGGCTTTGAAGATGGAAGCTTCAAGGACGGTATAAGGATCCACGGTGCTGATTTTTGTGCCCCCAACGCCTTCGCTGTCGAAAGACAATAAGGTTGTGTTTAACGAGACGGCTTTTTCGTTCACCTTAATGGACTTTACGCCAATGAAATATTCAGCTGAAGGTTCACCAAGAGGGTAAACAGGGGCTGTGCTAATTGGGTTGATAAGGAGTGGTGTATAAGTAAGGGATTGTGATGCATCAACTCCAGGGAGGAAAACGTAAGGACCACCGCCGAAGAAAATTACACCGTTGGCGGAGGTAGAAGACGAGAGGCAAACGGCGAACTTCCGGTGGAGACTGAAGGCAGCAGCGAATTGCGAAGGAAGCCCAATTTTGAATAACCTTCCGAAGCCAGCCACACCCACAAGACCACTAGCAAGACCCGGAAGCAGGAAAGTCGGGCCGCAGCCGAAGAGGAACTTAGGCACAGTGACTAATTTGCCGGGGTTCTTTCCATCGGTTGATTGGAGAGACAGAACATCTGCGGCAACCTCACCGGAAGTACTTAAGTGAGCGAAAGGGTTACCAGGTGTAACGCTGCAGGTGTTGTTGTTGCACCCTGGCCTTGGTTCGCCGAAGCAACTTCCGCAGCCATTGCCAGTGGATCCAGCGGCGGAGCATTCGGCTGAACCACACCTGGCAGAGCGGTATGTTGAAGAAACATAGTTTTGGTCGCAATCAACCCACATGTATCGGCCACCTAAATCGACTGCAACATTAATGCGAACACTGGGTGTCCTCTGATTAAATGTGGTAACATATTGAAGCGTCGAGGCATCTTTAGAGACGGGAATCACCAGAGCCTTGGGGCGGAAAGATTGTTGGGCTAAAGAAGGAGAAAAACAGTAAAGCAACAGAGAAGTAAAGAGGAAATATTGAATCGAAGCCATGCTGGTAATCTGAAAATGTTAATTTAGAGACGAAAGGGAAATGGGTGTGAAATGAAAGTAGAAACCCAGCTCTATTTATACTTGTGCCGATGACTTGATTTACGTTTGTGGGACAAGCGTTAGCCACCGCGAGGGGTCGACAGCGCGTAAAAAGGTCAAAGCTGGCTGCCATAAGCAAATCCAGCAAAATGCTTTATGCTCTAGACATGGTGTCAGCTCTGTAAGAAGACTTACTTTGACCACATAATAAATTATCCGAATCCGTTAGGACTGAAATCATACATCATTTGATTATAATTTAGGCTTTGATTAGAGCTTTTTTCGTTTTCAGTTTCCTTGTAAAATTGTGGCTATAGTGTTTATTCTGATAAATCTTGCAACAATAAAATTGTCTAGAATTCTTTAGAGAAATCAATTAAACTTTCATTGGCAAGATTTCGAATTAAATTGAATTTGTCATATATATCAAAGCACTATTTGTGAAGAGATTTAGATAGTGACAAACTAACTGAACTTTGGCCAAAAAAAAAAGACAAACTAACTGAGCGATATGTAAAATTAGAACTTCTCCTATGTATTCCCCCGCCTTGTTCTTTTGCAGTAAAGAAATTACGGCTTTGCCGTTTGTTTTGATAAAAAAAAACAATATGTAAAATTAATAAATTATACACGAACGCAACGCAAGGACGACGTTGTCAATTCTTTATATTATTCAGCGCATGTCAATCTCGAATGCGATAGTTCAGAAAAATTAAATTCGCAAGCTCTACTCATCATCTCAAAGCCACCAGCCCACAGATTAACATATATATATATATATATATATATATATATATATTTGCTCACTGGCTCAAGCCGTTCGTTTTTTAGATTTAAAAAAAAACACAATAGAAGGAACTTAAAGTGTATATATGTTTCAATTGTCAAAGGACGGTAAAGGACTAAAGGCCAAGCGTTTGTCTAACAAGATTCATTCTCTTCGCTTAATATATTCAAATTCACCACCAAAACTTTCAAGTCTTAGCAACCAACTTGCCAAATAGTCCACCTTTTGGATCATGAAAAATTGGCAAGTTATACAATACACTGTATTGGATTTGGTGTGCACGTGGATTTGGTGCGATGATTGCATACACAAGGTCTTGAACCTGAAACCTGCTTAAACTGGAACAAACTGTTTATCACTTACTCCAAATGATTGTGTACACAAGATCTCGAATCTAGACTTACTTAAACTAGAATAAACCGCTTACCACTTGATCAAACCCTGCTTTTGGCTTTGTTGTATAATTTTCCATTTATATTACTTGGCACTTCGTTTTTTGATTTTGCTACCCAACCATGGAGGCTGGGGGTTATGCCTTTCAGGGCCTAGGCCGGGCAGCATGCTGGGGTCAAGGGGCGCACTCAACAAAGCATCTAAGCCACTTGGTCTCAAGCAATGCTTCTAGACTTGGAGGGCACTTAGCACTTCATTACTTGTGCATTGCCAAGTCAATCTCAATGGGTTTCGGCCATGGCCAAGGCCGAATTATGTAATTATAAGGATTCGGTAAAGGTTAAGAGGCCCATACTAGGTGGAGCATCTCATTGGGCTCTTCTTTCCAACCCACAAACCAATTGTTTGTAGCCCACTATTGATTTCCAGCAACTGTGTAGAAGAATTGTAAAAGAAGAAGAAAATATCTGATTGCCATTTCCCATTTAGTAGAAAACTCGAAAAATTGAATAACGTTCTTCACTTTTGAGTTTTGAACCAAAAAAGAAAAGAAAAAATGAATAACGTGTAAGAATTCATCATCCGAAGTTTTGTTTTCATGCATGAAGAAAGCACACAAGATAGCAAAAATCACAAAGTTATGGGAGGTTGTTAATTAGATTAGACTTAAGACACCAACAGAAATAATAAAATGAGACAAATTGAAGAAGATAAGAAGCAAGACTTCTTATGTTTTCTTTCTTTCTACGAACCACTTTTTGACCCGAAGCTCCTTTGACGCACACCGTCTCCGGATTTCTCTGCTAAAGACAACTAACATTCTTAATCCTATAGCTGACTCTCTCCGGAGTCCGGAGTATATGCAAATGCAAATTTCTAAGAATGTTGGACTACTAAATATCGAAACGGCATTGTCTTGCACTCTTGCTACCATTTATAAGGACATTGACGAGGTTAAAGCTGTCTTTTCAGCATATTGTCCTTACTAAACTAGTATAAGTAAAGTTGGTTCCTTCTAAGTTCTAAGCGTCAAGATTAAGATATTGTCCAATGAATTGGAAGATTACTTTTCAATTACAGTAAACAAAATAGCTATCATTTTCAGAATTTCTCTTTGATATAAATGGAAAAGGAATTGTAATTTTATATAAAGTCTGTACTTGTACTCACTTTTGTTCCTTGAAGCAGGGAATCATAAGTCGCCATTTAAATTCAAGTGCTTTTTGCAAAGAAAGGTCATTCCATTACAAGTAAAGATAAAGAATGAAAGACCAATGTTCGCATCATCAAAACGTAAGAAGATTGGGATTTTATTAGTTAAATAAATATTGTCTAAACGTACATCCAATATTATGCTTACTGTTCAAATTCCAGAGGAACGTTGACCCTGAAAGCCAGAGTCAGAGCAGAACAGAGACGTGTACAATGACCAAATCTCAGCTGATCAACTAATTATATTGTTTATATAGAATGCTTTTTCTTCAATGTTTGATAATTTTAATAGGTTTAATTAAAGGAAACTATATTTTGCAGTTGCCATTTTATCCAAATTTGCTACCAATCCTTTGACAGCTAACTAACTAAAACTCTGAACTTTAACAAGAGATGGTTTTTGTTTTGACAATATCTAATTGGGTTTGTGGGATATATTTGACCAAAGAATTTTGCAGCAAATAGACAGCCAATATTGTAGTTATCTCCTTTGTTCAGGAGTCAAATAAGTTATCATAATCTAATGATCAATATGGTAGTGAACTAGGAACATCAAAACATAATAATAGTTACCATTAGCATCTCTATATTAACATCAACTCTTATTCAGAATTGAAATAAAGTGTATATACTTATATGGGTACACTGCACTACTGCAGATTCTTATTCACTCATTGCTCACTCAGTATAATATTCAAATTTGGGGAAAAAAAAAGAAGAAAAAGAAAAAGTTTAGAAACAAACAGGGGCGTGTTGACATGTAGTAATAATCTAAGCGGTAGATGTGAAGTTGAAGTTGGCGCAAGTAGTTTGCCTGCCCAAGAGGGAAGAACTGAAACCCAGCCTTGAAGTGGCCTGATCAAACTGAAGAAGATTGTCTTCGATTTGTTTCCCTCCAATAACAATGGAAGTTCTGGGGTTTGAGCCGCCATTAATAAACCCAAGACACAACACATCGCTGCTAACCTGTACCATCGAGTTTGCACCGAAAATCCTCCAGAAAACGTTCTGGTTTTGCAGAACTAGATCTATCGATGGCACTGCCGGACCTAAACGTGTGCTCAGAATGTTTTTAGAGCTGAAACAGACCTCGAAAGGAGCCACAGCAGCCACTCTGGTGATGTTCATGGCGGCAGCCTCTTTAACGAACGCGTCGGTGACGGCTTTGAAGATAGAAGCTTCAAGGACGGTGTAAGGATCCACGGTGCTGATTTTTGTGCCGCCAACGCCTTCGCTGTTGTCGAAGGACAATAAGGTTGTATTTACCGAGACGGCTTTTTCATTCACCTTTATGGACTTTACACCAATGAAATATTCAGCTGAAGGTTCACCAAGAGGGAAAGAATTGGCTGTGCTAATGGGGTTGATGAAAAGTGGAGTATAAGTAAGGGATTGTGATGCGTCAACTCCAGGGAGGAAAACGTATGGTCCATCGCCGAAGAAAATTACACCCTTGGCGGAGGTTGAAGATGAGAGGCAGACGGCGAACTTCCGGTGGAAACTGAAGGCAGCGGCGAATTGAGAAGGAAGCCCAATTTTGTACCTTCCGAAGCCAGCCATACCCACAACGCCACTAGCAAGACCCTGAAGCAGGAAAGTCGGTGCACAGGCGAAAAGGAACTTAGGCACAGTGACTACTCTGCCGGGATTCTTTCCATCAGTTGATTGGAGAGACACAACATCTTCGGCAACCTCACCGGAAGTGCCTAAGTGAGTGATAGAGTTATCAGGTCCGACGCCGCAAGTGTTGTTGTTGCACCCTGGCCTTGGTCCGCCGAAGCAATCACCGCAGCCATTGGCTCCAGCGGCGGAGCATTGGGCTGAATTACACCTGGCAGGGCGGTATGTTGAAGAAACGTAGTTTCGGTCGCAATCAACCCACATGTATCGGCCACCTAAATCCACCACGACGTCAATGGGAACACTGGGTGTCCTTTGATTAATAGTGGTAACATATTGAAGCGTAGAGGCATCTTTAGAGACGGGAATCACCAGAGCCTTGGGGCGAAAAGATTGTTGGGCTAAAGATGGAGAAAAACAGAAAAGTAACAGAGAAGTAAAGAGGAAATATTGAATCGAAGCCATGTTAATTTAGAAATGGAAGGGAAATGGGAGTGAAGAGAAAGTAGAAACACAGCTCTATTTATAGCTGTGGTGATGACTTAATCCGCATAGTTTTGCAGAATAATGTGAATTATGTTGTGGCGTTGGGACAAGCCACCGCGAGGGGTCGACAGCGCGCCAAAAGGTCAAAGCAGGCTGCGATACGATAAGCAAATCCAGCAAAATGCTCTAGACGTGGTGGTCTGTAAGAAGACTTTTTCGACTTTGACCACATAATTATCCTAATCCGTTAGGACTGAAATTATACATCATTTGATTTGATTATAATTTAGGCTTTGAGATCAGTTTTCCTTGTCGTGTCTCAATTTATTTCGTGAAAGGAATAATAACTTCATAATTCAATAATTCATTGTATAAACTATAAAGTTTTCTTCATCGAATAAAGTATATGCTTTTTAATTTCTCGAATTATGTACGACTATCATTTATCATTAATTTATTGTTGTAACGTAACAGCAGGCATCTATATGTGTCCTCCCTACAATTTCCGAAGAAAAAATTGTGGCTATCATATAGTGTTTGTTCTGATAAATCTTGCAACAATAAATTTTCTAGAATTATTGAGAGAAATCATTTAAACTTTCATTGGCAAGATTTCGAATTAAATTGAATTTGTCATATATATCAAAGCACTATTTGTGAAGAGATTTAGATAGTGACAAACTAACAGAACGATAGTATGATAGTAAAATTATGCATGAATGGAAGGACGACGTTGTCAATTCTTCATTATTATTATTCAGCTCATGTCCATCTCGAATGCGATAGCTCAAAAAAATTCAATTCCTAAACTCAACTGATCATCTCAAAGCCAGCCCATAGATTAAACATTAAAAGTGTTTGAGACTTTTTATTGTCAAAAGACGGTAAAGGCCAAGCGTTTGTCTAACAAGATTCATTCTCTTCGCTTAATCAAATATATTCAAATTCATTACCAAAACTTTCAGTCTTGGCAACCAACCTGCCAAAATAGTCCACATTTTGGATCATGAAAATTTATTTAGTATACACTATACACCACTACTTGGCACTTTCATTTGAACGTAAATAAACACAAACACTTAAAATTTAAACGAGTAAAACTAGAACAAGTAAAATACTCGTGAACATGACTAAGTTCTTGTTCAAACTCGACTTATGTAGCCCTCCAACCCGCTAGACCGTGTAATATTGCAGACTTTTAAGGTAAAGGGTAAGAGGCCCATACTAGGTGGAGCGTACTGGACTCATTGGGCTCATGTTTCCATTCCAACCCACAAACCAATAACAGTCTTTCTTGGTTGCCTGGTTGGGTCATATGTAGCCCATTATAAAATCCAACAGTGTCGTAGGAACACTGTACAAGAAAAATATCTGATTGCCGTGAGAAAACTTAAACAATGAATAACGTGTAAGAATTTATCATCCAAGGATTTGTTTTCATGCATGGAGAAAACACACAAGATAGCAAAAATCACAAAGTTATTGGTTTTAGGTTGGTAGACACCAACAGAAATTATAAAAAGAGACAAATTGAAGAAGATAAGAGGCAAGACTTGTTCTGTTTGCTTCTTTCTACGAATGAATATAAAAAAAAGGAAAATCGAGGTGAAGAGTGGTGGCATACTGGCTTTGCCCCACCATCAATCCTCGAAAGCAAACATCCAACCACAAATAATTAATATCATAATAAATAAAGTGATTGACGTTTAATAATTCCCCCACATTTCTCTTGTCTTCTTCGCACTTCTGACTTCACTCTCTGGCTCCGCTAATTTATCAGTCTCCAGAAAACCCGCAAGAAGCCATGCCATTCCTCTTCGTCGTCTTTTTGTTCTGCAGTTTCTGCATTCCTTCTCCAGTTCATGCCATATCATTCGTAGCTCCCATCTACAAAGACAGTTCTACCCTCCTCTACTCCCTCACTCTCTACCTCAAAACTCCACTCCAGCCCACGCGTCTCCACCTCGACATCGGCGCATCTTTCTCTTGGGTGGACTGCGACACAGACTACAATTCCTCCACTTACCAACACATTCCCTGCGGTTCCCCTCTCTGCACTTCCGTCGGTCACAACCTCTCTTGCTCCAATTGTTACAACCCTCCCGGCCCTTCTTGCGGCAACGACACCTGCTCCCTCTTCCCCGAAAACTCCGTCACCCGGAAAACCGCCATCTCCGCCGCCTTAACCGACTCGCTCGCCTTGCCCACCTCGGACGGGTCGACTCATGGCCCGCCACTACTCGTTCCCTCCTACATTTTCTCATGCTCTCCACCTTCGCTTCTCGAGGGTCTAGCTAAGAATGTGACTGGGTTGGCGGCGTTCGGGAGGTCCAACTATTCGCTGCCGGCGCAGATTAGCAACACTTTCTCCGTTCCTCGTTATTTTGCGCTGTGTCTCCCAGAGTCCACGTCGGATCCTGGCGTGTCTCTCGTTGGATCCGGTGGGCCCTACTATTTTTCCTCTCAAAAGATCGACCTCTCCAAGTCACTTATTTACACCCCTTTGATTCTGAGCCCCGTCGGGAGCACTGTTATAACCTACGCCGGACAGCCATCTGATGAGTATTATCTCAATTTGACTTCCATCAACGTCAATGGGAAACCCATTCAGATCAACTCCTCATTGTTAGCCGTTGATGAGAACGGGTTCGGCGGGACAAAGCTAAGCACGGCCACACCCTACACTGTTTTAGAGACATCTATTTACAACGCTCTGACCGACGCTTTCGTCAACGAATCCTCTGCTTTGAACCTAACGGTAACAAATGCGGTCAAACCATTCAGCGTGTGTTATTCGGCGGCCGACATTATCGTTACGCGCGTGGGACCGGGCGTACCGACCGTTGATTTGGTGATGGAAAGGGACGATGTGTTTTGGAGAGTGTTTGGGTCGAATTCGATGGTGAAGATTGCGGGAGGAGATGGCGGTGGGGAAGTTTGGTGCTTGGGATTTGTGGACGGTGGGGTCAACCCGAGAACATCGGTGGTGATTGGAGGACATCAGATGGAAGACAATTTACTACAGTTTGATCTGGAATCCAACAGATTAGGCTTCACTTCCTCTGTTCTGCTAAAGGGTACCGCCTGTTCTAGTTTCAACTTTGCTTCTCAACCATAATTTTTCTTTTTGGGTCCAACAAATTATTCTCTATATATTTATTTTTATGCCATACCATATAGAGTACTACTAATTATTACTAATCTCTTGTGTAAAATCAAAATAAACCAGAAAAAGGAAACAAAAAAGTTTGTAAAGTCTGTTGTAAAATCTATTGTATTTTATGATTCTGATTGATATTCATATTATCAGTAAAAATAAAAGCCTTCATTTGCATCTATGTTGATCCGGAGAAGGAAATCCAGAAGAAACTTATAGGGGATGATGATACATATACATAATCAGTTTTTTTTTTTTTTTGGGCACAAATACATAATCTAGTTTTTGAGGTAAGATTTGTTTTCATTTTACAGCATGCAGTGTTTTGAGTTAATCAGAAGAGAGAAATAAGAAAATCTTCCCAATCCACAACTTAAATTCTCGTTATTATTATATATATGAAAGGAATCCATATTTTAGTAAGTCCATACTTCAATTGGGTCAAATTGAGAGTTGCAATCAGACTTTTTTTGGCCGAAAGCTGCAGACTTACATACATAATAATTTAAAATTCTTATGCTTCATCTTCCTTGCATTTGCATCATTATTTTTTGCTCATTACTTTCCCGGGCGATGCCAGGATCGAAACCTAATAGTAATCCAAATCCAAACAGGCAAACACTATTAAAAAATTCTATATTTTCTTTTTTACCATTTTGATTAGATTATTTAATTCATCAAATAGAAATGCATAGTAAAAAAAAATTTCATTCAATAATGTAATCCAAAAACTGCCAAAAAAAATGTAATCCAAAATATTTTTCTCTTATAAATTTTTATTTAATATATTATATATTCTAAAAAAGTAATTTTCAGAAGAAGGCAAAAAAAAAAAAAGAAGGATAGCAAATAAGAATGGGCCCAAATTGGGCTGAGAGACCCAAAATAAGTAGTAGTATTGATAAAACGTACAATTATTGACTCACGGTGGGGTGTTGGTTTGGATTCTGTAGACTGTTTGCTTTGTGGTAATCATGTTGAAAGTAGGGATCATCTCTTCTTCACTTGCTCTTATTCAAAAGAGGTCTGGCAGAAGGTTTTATCTACTTGTGGGTTTTCAAGAGTTTCACAAGATTGGGAGTTTGAGTTTAATTGGGCAATCAAAGGCCTTAAGGGTAAGTCTTTACTCACTACTATTTTGAAACTAGCTTGGACTTGCTATTGCTATTTGATATGGTTGGAAAGAAATTCTAGATATTCCAGAGGACAGCAGTAATCTGCAGATGATGTATTCAAGAAAATTGTTGATATGATTAGATTGAAGCTTCATGGTTTAGATAGAGTATCTCTTGAGTATATAAATAGGAAGCTTTGTAAGAATTGAGGCTTAACTGTACTAGGCGTAGGTAGTTAAGCTTTTTAAATTTGCTTATTTTCTCTGTTTCTAGTTTTCGTTATCATGCTACTATGATTTGTTCAATTTGTAAGCAGTTCTCTGCTTTTCTGGGTAATAAATTGCTTAATTATAAAAAAAAAAAAAATTGAGCCTGGCTTAATTAATTAAAATAACCGTTAAAGATAAACGCGGCTCGCGTTATTACGACGCGATGTAATATCGGCCTTAAACTTTCTAGCTATAAATACTCTCATAATTCTACCGTTGCTTTTAATTTTGAAGAAAAAAAAGAGGGATAGGTCGCGGAATTAGAATAATTTCGCTCTCTCGATCGATCGCCATGGGTCTCTCAGTTTTTTTGCTGCTTGTCAGGTATTGCTAATTTTCTTGTGTTCTTTAACAATCTTTATCAGTCTTGATGTTTTAGAACTATTTTGAATAGACATCTGCTTTTCTCTGATTTTTAAAACTTTGAATAAATTTTGCAAATTGGTTTTGACAAATTTTTTCTGAATTTTCGAAACCCTAAGATGTTGGCATATGACCCAATTTCGTATTATGTGTTTAACTGTTGGTACTCCTATTATACATGAAAGGTATAATGGTACCAATAACAGACATTCGGTGCAAATTAATATGTGAAGTGTTTTAATTGGCATTCCTATTGTGTAGTGTAGTGAAGTCACAATGGTGCAAATAAATATGAAAACCATGCCTTAAATTTGGATTTCTTTTTGTTTTCAGACCCTGTTTGTATTGGGTACAATTTTACCAAATTTGGATTACTTGTTTTAGTCAAGAATAGAATGAAACTGTTTCATGGGTTTTGGTTAAGGAAATATGGTCGAAAGATGTACCCATATTTGAGAAAGCAGAAATTATGTATGTCCCAAACATAAGTAGAATTTTTGCTACTAAGGCTAATTAAAAACTGGTTTACTTGATTTTTTATTAGAATGGTGTTTTCTGGTTATGATTAGTTTATATTTCCTTTACTCGGCATAATGATGCTAATTCAAATTAGATACTTTGGTAAAGTCAAAACGATGCATTCCTATTATACATTAAGGTATAATGGTGCCATCCAAATTAATGTTGGTGATGAGAATTCTTATTATGTAGTTAAAGGCACAATGTGGTGGCATTCCTACTATACATAATGGTATAGTGGTGCTAGTTCGTGTAATATACCTGGAACTGTTCTTGTGCAATGAAATATGAACAATCTTGAAGGCTCATGCTCCCTTGCCCACTCCATTTTTTCTGACACACCACCAAGCAATTTAAGTTTTATACTCAAAGTTGTGTTTTGACTGTTTAGTATTCACTGCACACCCATGAAATGGCAGCTATGTCTTGTTTTGATTTTGTCTATCTATTTTCGTATGATGCAAGTTCTTTTGGTACATGGCATTCTTTTTGAATGCTAAAAGGCACAACAGTGACATTCCTATTATACATCAAGGTATAATGGTGCATCGAATAAAGGTTGGTAAAAATTCTTTGTGGTGGTAGCATTCCTACTATACATAAAGGTATAGTGGTGCCAGTTCGTGTAAATTTGGATTTCTTTTTGTTTTCAGACCCTGTTTGTATTGGGTACAATTTTACCAAATTTGGATTACTGTTTTAGTCAAGAATAGAATGAAACTGTTTCATGGGTTTTGGTTAAGGAAATATGGTCGAAAGATGTACCCATATTTGAGAAAGCAGAAATTATGTATGTCCCAAACATAAGTAG
>AWWV01010695.1:0-39796 GCA_001974805.1 Corchorus capsularis | reverse complement strand
TAGGTCAAGTTTTATATTCAAAACTGTTTTCTAACTGTTTAATGTCACTGGACACCCATGAAATGGCAGCTATGTCTCTCTTTTTTTTTTTGTCTTGGTTTTGTTATATTATTCTATTAATGATACAAGTTTAAATAAGATACTTTGGCACGTGACATTCCTAGTGAATGCTAAGTAGAACAACAGTTGCATTCCGATTATACATCAAGGTATAATGGTGCATCAAAGTAAAATATGGTTATGTGAATTTTTATTATATGCAGTAAACGGCACAACAATGGCATTCCTATTATACATTAAGGTATAATGGTGCCATCAAAATTAGGGTTGGTAATGAGAATTCTTATTATGCAGTTAAAGGCATAATGTGGTGGCATTCCTACTATACATAAAGGTATAGTGGTGCCAGTTCGTGTAATATACCTGGACCTGTTCTTGTGCAATGAAATATGAACAATCTTGAAGGCTAATGCTCCCTCGCCCACTCCATTTTTTCTGACACACCACCATGCACAATTTAAGTTTTATACTCAAAGTTGTGTTTTGACTGTTTAGTATTCACTGCACACCCATGAAATGGCAGCTATGTCTTGTTTTGATTTTGTCTATCTATTTTCGTATGATGCAAGTTCTTTTGGTACATGACATTCTTTTTGAATGCTAAAAGGCACAACGGTGGCATTCCTATTATACATCTAGGTATAATGGTGCATCGAATAAAGGTTGTTAAGAATTCTTTGTGGTGGTGGCATTCCTACTATACATAAAGGTATAGTGGTGCCATTATACAAAGTAAACGGCACAACAATGGCATTCCTATTATACATTAAGGTATAATGGTGCCATCAAAATTAAGGTTGGTAATGAGAATTCTTATTATGCTGTCAAAGGCACGATGTGGTGGCATTCCTACTATACATAAAGGTATAGTGGTGCTAGTTCGTGTAATATACTTGGAACTGTTCTTGTGCAATGAAATATGAACAATCTTGAAGGCTCATGCTCCCTCGCCCACTCCATTTTTTCTGACACACCACCAAGCAATTTAAGTTTTATACTCAAAGTTGTGTTTTGACCGTTTAGTATTCACTGCACACCCATGAAATGTCAGCTATGTCTTGTTTTGATTTTGTCTATCTTTTTTTGTATGATGCAAGTTCTTTTGGTACATGGCATTCTTTTTGAATGCTAAAAGGCACAACAGTGGCATTCCTATTATACATCAAGGTATAATGGTGCATCGAATAAAGGTTGTTAAGAAATCTTTGTGGTGGTGGCATTCCCACTATACATAAAGGTATAGTGGTGCCAGTTCGTGTGACATACTTTAATACCTGGCACTTTTATTGTGCAGTGAAATATGGACCATCTTGAAGGCTCATGCCCCATTCTGCACTCCATATTTTCTGATATACTAATACTACCATTTGTAGGTCAAGTTTTATATTCAAAACTGTTTTCTAACTGTTTAATGTCACTGGACACCCATGAAATGGCAGCTATGTCTCTCTTTTTTTTTGGTCTCGGTTTTGTTATATTATTCTACTAATGATACAAGTTTAAATAAGATACTTTGGCACACAACATTCCTAGTGAATGCTAAGTAGAACAACAGTTGCATTCCGATTATACATCAAGTTATAATGGTGCATCAAAGTAAAATATGGTTATGTGAATTTTTATTATATGCAGTAAACGGCACAACAATGGCATTCCTATTATACATTAAGGTATAATGGTGCCATCAAAATTAAGGTTGGTAATGAGAATTCTTATTATGCAGTTAAAGGCACAATGTGGTGGCATTCCTACTATACATAAAGGTATAGTGGTGCTAGTTTGTGTAATATACCTGGAACTGTTATTGTGCAATGAAATATGAACAATCTTGAAGGCTCATGCTCCCTCGCCCACTCCATTTTTTCTGACACACCAACATGCACAATTTAAGTTTTATACTCAAAGTTGTTTTTTTGACTGTTTAGTATTCCCTGCACACCCATGAAATGTCAGCTATGTCTTGTTTTGATTTTGTTTTATCTATTTTCGAATGATGCAAGTTCTTTTGGTACATGGCATTCTTTTTGAGTGCGAAAAGGCACAACAGTGGCATTCCTATTACACATTAAGGTATAATGGTGCATTGGATAAAGGTTGGTAAGAAACTAAGAATTCTTTGTGGTGGTGGCATTCCTACTATACATAATGGTATAGTGGTGCCAGTTTGTGTGATATACTTTAATACCTGGCAGTTTTATTGTGCAATGAAATATGGACCATCTTGACGGTTCATGCCCCCTTCTGCACTCCATATTTTCTGATATACTACCATTTGTATTTTAAGTTTTATATTCAAAACTGTTTAATGTCACTGGACACCCATGAAATGACAGCGATGTCTTTTTTCTTTGTCTTAGTTTTGTTAATTTATTCTACTAATGATACAAGTTTAAATAAGATACTTTGGCACACGACATTATTAGTGAATGCTAAGTGGAACAACAGTTGCATTCCGATAATGGTGCATCAAAGTAAAAGATGGTTATGTGAATTTTTATTATATGCAGTAAACGACACAACAATGGCGGCATTTCTATTATACATTAAGGTATAATGGTGCCATCCAAATTAAGGTTTTATTATATGTCTTGGGTATTTGAATGCTAACCAGTTTCTGGAAAGTCCATGTATAACTTTTAGAAATAGTATTAGCAACCATTTGGTGAGCTTCTTGTTAACATGGAACATGAGTGTATGTTGGTTGATAGGATGTAACTTGAAGGTGGCTAAAGCAGAGTAACAGGTGGCTGCTAATAGGTTTCGCACTTGCACATCTAGAATTCTAGATAATTGTGATAATGCGAGTATATGAATGTGGGAAGTGATACTCACCTTTGCTGGCCATTTTATGGTGGCATTGTTAACAGGTAATAATTGCTCATTTCTTGTACAAGAATATTTGTGTTCCCTTCCAATGTTGATCAGTGCACATTTTATGGCCATCACGCATACCAGAAATACAATTGATATCCTAATTGCAATTCTTGTTTTAGTAATCTCTCAAGTTTTTCTTGCTGATTTGTTATGGTAAGTTTTCTTGCTGTTAAGTCCTTATGGGATTGCTATTGCCGGTTGCCTAGAGGCAGTGCAAGAAATCCAGAACTTTATGTTTTGTTGAATATATTCAAATCCTGTAATTTATGGAAGTATTTATTTTCCAAAAGGAGCGTGCTTTCTAAGTTTGCAGTATTAGCTGGGAAGGTTTCTACAGAATATGATTTCACAGATGATAAATGTTGATGATTTTGACATTTCTCCTGAAACAATGACTGGTATTGTTAAATCTGCACATGGAACTGCTTTTGCAGTATTTGGGGATGAGGAAAAGGGGAGGGAAGCATGCCACGCCATTGCTTCATTATCTAATATCCAGTTTCATTCTACCCTTGCAGGTAATTGTGATTCCTCATTTAATTGGTGTCCTACATGTTGATCAACTTTCAAAGGTTATTAGTGAGCTTGGCTAACTTTCCCTAGTGTCATTTTTTCACTCCCTGCTGATAAGAGCTAATGCTTGGGCTTATAAGACCAACTTTCTATTCAATAAGAGAGCCATGCATACAACAAAATGTGCAGCATTGTGTCTAGTGATGTTATTACCATGGTGACAGCATGATTGACACCATGTCTTTCTTATCATTCATAACCTGTCATAATAAAGAGTAAGCTATACAAATGCTGGTTTGATATTTGATCATGCAAACTGGTTGACAATATTGGGTAACAATTGGTTTAATTATATATATATTGCCAAGGGCTAAAACGAAAAGGATATGCAATTATGAAGGAAGTTATATGCCTGAAGGACAAGCGTGTGGTGTATAACCCTATAAGCTTATGATCATTGACACTTTACATATATCCTTTAATCAATGTTGCTTTCAAATTGGTTTCCTTATATGCTTTAGTTATATGGATGGATTAAATGGCTGTAGTGCATAAGCAAACTAATATTCGAGTATCTGAGAGATGTGACAATTTACAAATAGTAAACGATATTCTGAAAATAATTTTTTGCAGGATACACCATTTAGAATATTTGAGCAGTATTTTACAAGTATCCAGAAGGTAATACTTCAGGTTGCAGATAGAATTTGGCCAGTCAAGATAGCAAGCAACTCACATTTTGGCCTAGCTAAATTAACAAGCGGCTGGATCGAATTTGCAAGGACAACAATCTGGCAGAAGGGGATGTATGTTTCTATAAAAGCTGGATACAGCAAGGAAAAAATTGATACAACTACTAGTGTCCATTTCAAGATGCGGTCACTAAATTGTAATGAACATTTCTTCTTCTTCACTTTATATTATATGTTCACTAAGGTTTAAGACTTTTAATTTTGAACTGACATTTATGAGATTGAATTATATGTTAGTATTATCTCCTAAATCAGAGCTGGGTTTCTCATGCTTGTGCTCACTATGAAATCTGGCACTCACTTGGATTACTGGTTACTAAAGCAAATGAGTTTGGAAAGCTTTTACTTCTATGTCAGTGACAGTAAAAAAACCAGTAAATTTCCCATTATGCTTTGGACTGACTTTACTTCCCTGATTCCTTCCTTGGAACTCTGCCCTGCCCCTGCTTGGCCAAAGAAGAGTGTAGTTTTATGTGAAACACTTTTGCATCAATTGCTCTGTTTTCCATATTAGTGAAAGAAGGTTGAAGGAAGAAAGTACACAGTACATGCATAAATAATAGCTAATAAAGTGTTTCAGCATTCAGAACGGATGGAAAATATCATTTTGAATCTGTTGAGAATTTATTACCCAAACAACTATATATGTTTGGATTTCTCATATCAACTTATTACAGGTCACTAAAAAAAACCAGGCAAGCATATATCTGAGAAAAGGTTGATCCAATGGGCAATGAGTGTTGGCCTTAAGTCTTAACTTCCCTATTCACTTAAAAAGAATGGAGTGTTCTTCTGGCTTTCCTGAGTTATTGCTGGAGTTTTCCATGATGAGAGGTTGAAGAAAAGTCCATAATGAAATATGAATACATGCATTGATTACCCAACAACCATTTCCTCTTCTTTTAAAACTTTTTGTTAGCTTTCATTATATTCATCAGAAAAAGCAGTGTTTAAATACTGCTACTGTCTTCTCACTCTACGCATCTTCTTCTTTTAAAACCTAGTTTTGCATCAGGTTTTTCAAAGAATCATTCTAGAGCAAGTATGGCTTCCTCCAAGCAGAGTTGCAATGGTCGTTCATATTTTACAAACGAATCTCCTCACTTCATGAAGATCATTCTCCAAGAGAACCTTCAAAATGGCAAACTTGTAAGCTTTTTCACCTACTCTCTCTCTCTGATTTCTTGAGTAACTAGTTGATGCTTTGCTTGACCTTCCTATGGACTTGAATATTGGTTCTGAAATGTAAAAATTGTGGGAATAACAAAACAAATCTAATTATTTTTACGATGTGCTAAACTAATGGCATTTGACTGAAAGCAAAATCCATGCCCTGCAATGGATGTTGAAAAGATATCTTGTTTCTCATTTTTCTTCCCATTTTGTAATGAAACTGCAGCATGTGTTAGCTTAGCTATATATACACTAGAAACCTAATTAACACTTTTTCACAGGAGATTCCCATTGACTTTATCAAAAAATATGGAAATGGCATGTCAAGCCAAACCCTCCTTAGGGTCCCAAGTGGTGAAGTATGGAAGGTAGAGCTAAGCAAACGTGATGGCAAGGTTTGGCTCAAAAAAGGGTTGCAGGAATTTTCAAAGCATTACTCTTTGGAACATGGCCAATTTGTGGTTTTCAGATATCAAGGCAATAGCATATTCCATGTTGCCATATTGGATAGGACTGCAACAGAGATACAATATCCATCCACCAGCAATTACCATGCAGATGCAGAACTCAAGGGAATTCTAGAGGAATCTGAAAGTGATGACTCTATAGAAATCATAAAGGAAATCCCTCCAGCCCCAAGCAGAAAATTCAGAGAGAAATTGCAAGTTCCATGTCCTCGGCCTCGTAAGAAGATGACAAGTAGTGATTCAGCTAAGAAAACTGATGAGGTCAATTTGAAGTCTCAAGGCATGGCTCCACAAAATGGAGGTCCAGCTATGAAAGTTGATGAAAGCACAAAAACTCTGAGGGCTGGTGGAAGGTTTTGTGCTCTTCAGAGAGCTGCTAAAGCTTTTCAATCTAAACACCCTTTCTTTGTTCTTGTCATGCAACCATCATATGTTGGTTTGACAAAGACATGGCAGCTGGTAAGCAATCAATTGAAACTGTTTATTCCTATTCTTTGCAAAAGACTTGTTTGGTTCCCCACTTTTCTGTCCTTTCCTTTTTGGTTTCTCCTTTAGCATTGAAACTTAATTATTTGTTAATCTTCATTGTGTAGGCTTTACCAGCACCCTTCGTGAGGAAGCATAATTTGATCAAAGAAGGGAACGGCTTGATTACTCTTTGCAATAAAAATGGCGAAACTTGGCATGTTAAGGTCCGTCAAGGAGTAAGTGGGAAAGCTGTGTGTTCAAGTCTACAAGCTGGTTGGGATGTTTTTGTACAGGAAAACGATCTACAACTTGGCGATGTTTGTGCTTTTGAGCTAATCAATTCCATTGAAACAACACTCAAAGTAGTGAAAATGCCAAGGCAAGGATGCAAAAAATCATCATCTTTGAAGTGATGAGGAAGGCTGGAAGAGTCATCATTCAGAAAAGAACACATTTAAAAGAAGCTTGTATTTGTAATTGACTGCTTCTCTTCTTGTCTGAATAGATGAAGTAAACAAGGCATTGCAATAATTTCTTCATTCTTTTGAGCTTTTATATTAATTTCCTTGGTTTTCATTGATTTGTGCACAAAAGAACAATCTTGGAATGCTTTATAATGAGCTTAAGAGATCTTTTTACCCCCAAGGGAGCAATGTATCAGGCAAAAGTGGGCTTGTTATTGTTCATTGAATATCAATACAGAAACTGGGTGCCTATTTGCCAAGAGACCAAAGTTGCAGGCTCATGTTTCTTTTATATCTTCTCTGCAATTATATTAATTAGTAAGCATTCCAATAACTAGAATGAGGTTCTATAATTCCATGTCACTAGGATAGTGAATACTAAAATTACTGTTAGGTGTAATATCCCCTGGTTTTCATTAGATATATGTAATTAGTAATTACAAGAGATTTTAAAAAAAAAAAAAAAAATTCAACATTACTACCCATAGATGGAATGCTCATAGCACAAGACGGTTAGCTCTAGCTATTTGACAATTTTGAAGCTTCTTTTCTGGCTTTCTTGGAAGCAATTTTGATGGCAGAATTTGATTTGGAAACGGTTGCAGACCCCAAGGCATGTGCACATTTGCTTAAAAATGCAAAGAATGAATAAATGAGGGTGTTCATTTTCGTTTGGATATATGCATTTCAAGATAACATAAAAAAAAATTGGTTCATATTATTATGAAGCATGGAAATCAAATTTTAGGACATTGTTAATCAATCAGTTTTGTGAGATGAATGTGATGAAGAAACAATCTGGTTTTCTTAATTACAAAGTCAATACATACATATAAGCAAGTCTCAAAATTTTATTACAATAGAAAGACAGACAAGAAAAAATAATAAATTCCAGCAATGATTTGACTGTCATAACTTTGTGCTCCATCCTTGTCAGGTACTTGGGAAAAGATTAACTAACAAATTACTGTTTCTTTCCTTTTTCTTCGTCTTTCCAAACTTAGTTATCAGCTAATCGACTATTGTTTGGATACCATATAATATATATGAACTGTCATATATAGGAGAAACTGGAAAGAATCCTTTTAGTTGTTTTACCTTTACAAGATCAAACCATGTCGATTCCGTTCTGGGAAAGAGCAAGCTAATTTAAGAATGTAAATATTGTTTCCAGACAACAATATTGATCACAAAGTTGGTGCTTGACTCATTTCTTGATTAGGTGAGCCTCTTGTGATCTTCTACCATGAACAACGACCTTTTCTATGAGCCTGAATGCCAACAGAAATTATTGTTTTGAGTCCAGAATTGCTTCTGAACAAGAAGAACTTCAAGAATAAGAAGTTTCACTTCCATCTCTCGCTTTGATATAGATACTATCTATTCTCTCCTTTTTTCCTGGAAACAGTTTTTGTTTTCTGGTAATTAATTTGTGAATGTTGGAAGCCTTTGGTTGAGTATATATATAGGCTTAAAGGTAGAGACAGATGTTCATGAATCTTGCAAGTTTCTAATGGTAATCAGGGTTTTCTATCTCAGCCTTGGGCACAAATTAAAAGAGTATCAAAATATTACCTCATTACATTATTGGCAAAGATTATTAGCCAAAATTAGGAAATATTTTCAATACCTTACTATCTTAGTGAACTTCAGAAACAAGGATTTGCATGCAATCTGTTAACAAAAAGAAATGTTTGTGGCTGAAGCATTCAACCTTTAAAGGCATGGTTTTCATGATCAGTTCCTTATAAGGGATTATTGGTGCTAGTTCATGCATGTTCTGATGTCCACTGGGGACTGATTATGAAAATTGAACTACTTGATAGGCAAGCATATCTATATATGCTTATATATATATTTTAGTATTTTACAGAAATTTAGATGAATTGTACGTATATGTCGTTTTTGCACCTAATGCTTACACTAATTCATGCATAGAAATGGAATTTGGAATTGGTCACATATTATTCTTCAATAGGAATTTGTTTGTGCAACCTAAGGCAAGAGTTGTTCACAAAAAAAAACCCATTTTCAGAAATATGACTGACAAAATAATATATATTTAGCTAGATTCAAAGAAAGAAAAAAATGAGATAAATCAAATGGACAAAGATTAATGAATAACTGTTTCTTTGTTTTGTGTTTCCAAACTTGATTATCAGCTAATTGGCTACTGTTCATACATGAACTATACAGGAGAAAATGAAAAGAATTATATCCTTATATTTATGGTAACACTAACACTTAACTGAAAATTAGAATCCTTGTAGTTGTTCAAACCCTGTTGGTTCCCTTTTGGGGAAGAAGAAGCTAATTTACATGTAAATATTGTTTCCAGACAAGAAATGATACACAATGAATATATAATAAGCTTGCCCATTATGAATTATTCAATCTCTGCAGATTCTTTGGGTATAAATCTCCCACTGAAATTCATCAAACTCGCCCATGTTTTCAGCAATGCTCATCATGATGTTTAGTTTGGTGAGGCCTGAGAGCCTAACTTGGCTATTTCATCAGTCGAAAATTAGCAGCAATGTTACAATATCAGATCAGTGATTGACCAGATAATGTTTAGGGCAGCCTCTGTTTTTCTCTCTGGTAATGACTCATTTCTTTGTTACAAGAGCCTCTCCTGAAATTCTACCATGAACAACGACCTTTTTTTTTTCTGAGCAACACGAACAAGAAGAACTTCAAGACAGTCAGACGTTGCACTATAGCTATCTTTTCTTTGCTGCTATCCTGTGAAGGTTGAAGCCTCTGATAGTGAGTATATATAGCCATAACCAAAAGGGTAGCTTTGAAAATCTTCCTAATTCCAATGGCAATCAAAATTCTCTATATCTCAGCCTTCTGCACAAAATAGTATAGTAAAATATTACTTCATGACATTGTTGGCAAAGAATCAAAGATTATTAGCCAAAATTAGGATATATAATCAATACCTTACTATCTTAGTGAACTTGACAAACAAGGAATTGCAGTCTGTTAACAAAAAAAAGAAAGTCTTTGGCTGAAGCAACCCATCTTTAAAAGGGCATGGTTTTCATGATCAGTTTCCTTAAAAGGGATTATTGGTGCTAGTTCATGCATTTTCAAATGTCCAATGAAAACTGATCATGAAAATTCAGAAGGTTCAAGTTTGAACTACTTGACAGTTGACACTATGATAGTGAATACTAATAAGGCTCCGTTTGGTTCGCCTAATTTATTTTCTAGAAAATATTTTTTTTCAATTTTCTATGTTTGGTTAATGGAAAATAGTCTAGTCAATGGAAAATGACATATAGTCAACGGAAAAATACCCCTGCACTAGCTTACAAAACTATACACAGCCATTATTTATCCCCCCTTCAACCTCCTTCAACCTTTAGCCTCTATTCAACCCACCTACCATCTTGTCGTCCATCTCACACCGTCATCAATCTTCCGATCAAGTCATCGCCGGCCTTCTTTCGAATCATCGCCCTTTCCAGTTTCCGGCGAGATTATTCCTCCTTCTATACAAAATTTTAAGCCCCAAATACTCTGTTCTAGCATCTTATATCACTAAATAGACTCATTTTCCATAAATTGATTTCTGGAAAAAAGAATTGATGAAACAAACGGAGCCTAAAATTACTGTTAGGAGTAATATCCCCTGGTTTTCATTAGATATTGTAATTAAAGCCCTGCTTACAAGAGATTTTTTTGATTTCTCAACATTACTACCCATACCTGGAATGTTCATAGCACAAGACGGTTAGCTCTAGCTATTTGACAAATTTGAAGTTTCTTTTCTGGTTTCCTTAGTAGAAGCAATTTTTATGGCAGAATTTGATTTGGAAACGGTTGCATGTGCACATTTGCTTAAGAGGGTGTTCATTTTCGTTTGGAAAACTTCTTGTTTCTTGGAAAATGAGTAAAATATGATGTATGGAACTCATTTCTCAACTTTGATAATATTTTTAAACTATTAGACTATTAGTTCATCAACTTCAGAGAAACCTTGTCTCATTCTTATGCCTTAACACATGGTACATCTGCATCACTCTCGAATCTCAATGCTACTTTCTTTAATTGTCAATTTTTATTTTATTTTATTTTTTTTTTCTGGGGTAAAACTACACCAGCTTTGCACTCTTAATTGCATACATAAATAAGTGATAAGCCTGATGAAACATCAAACTTCAGCTTTGCTTAGTTGTGGATACGATGGAAGTGCCCACTATTTCAAAGGTTTGCTTATCATGCCACTATCTTCATCTTTTTGAATTCAGCTTCCAAAAAAGATGGAGAACATAAATGGTTTTTGATTAATGCAATAGTTGACTATTTGGGCAGTTTAAAGTTGGGCTTTGCCAGTTGTCTGTTAATCCAGACAAGAATCAGAATCTAATCCGTGCCCACAATTTGATAAAAGTTGCTGCTGAGCAAGGTGCAAGGCTTGTTGTTTTACCTGTGAGTTTGATTTGTTTAAGGTTGTGTTATTTTTAAGTTGAATAATAAAGATACCAGTTTTGATTTCTAGATGTTGATTTACTTGTTTCTGATAGGAAATGTGGAACTGCCCTTACTCTGCTGATAACTTTGCTAAGTATGCTGAGGATTTTGGTAATGGAGATTTGTCACCGTCTTTTTCAATGTTATCAGAAGTTGCTTCTTGCTATAGAATCACAATTGTTGGTGGGTCTATTCCAGAACTATGCAATGGCCAGCTTTATAATACTTGTTGTGTCTTTGGACCAGATGGAAATCTGAAGGCTAAGCATAGAAAGGCATGTAAAACCTATTAGGCTATCATTACCAAGAATATGAAATGAAATGTTTAAGACAGAGAGAACAATAACTGTCCTATTTTTGCAGATTCATCTGTTTGATATTGATATTCCAGGAGATATTTCATTCAAGGAATCTGACATTTTTGCTGCTGGAGATGAACCTACAATTGTGGACACAGGTATAGTTAGCTCTTGAAAATCTATCCATTGGCATATATCTTGGATATTGGATTGCAATCTTTATATTGCTTTACAAATGACTCTTAAAGCAGAAATTGGCCGAATCGGGATAGGAATTTGTCATGATATTCGCTTTCCAGAGCTTGCTATGCTTTATAGAGCAAAAGGTTTTGTGCACTGCTGTGAAGTATTCATATCATTAAGCTTTTGTAGTATAAATATAAATATATTTTATTATATGATAAGTTGCTATAAAATTCAGGTGCACATCTCATATGCTATCCTGGTGCATTCAACATGAGTACTGGTGAATTGCTGTGGGAACTTGTGCAGCGAGCAAGGTTAGAATTAACACTGATAATTAAGAAATACTAATTACTTGACATAAAAGATTTACAAGGTTATAGTTATTACTGGTATGCTGACATTAACTGACAAATTTCATTTACTTCAAAAAACAGGGCAGCTGATAACCAGGTATCATCAAGCTGTTGTTTATCTGTAATCTTTGGCTTACTATGAATAATAAAGTTGTTTACAAGCTTTATATTGCTATGGTGATATAGCTATTTGTTGCTACTTGTTCACCTTCTCGAGATTCTGCTGGTAGCTATACAATATGGGGACATTCTACTCTTGTGTCACCGGTATGACAAAGTTTGTAAATTTGGTAATGGCTCATTTGTTTCATCTGGGAACAACTAATGGATTGTTTATTCTTTTCTCATGTCTACTGATCAGTTTGGTGAGATAATTGCAACTTCAGAACATGAACAGACTGTTGTGGTTGCTGAGATTGATTATTCTAAAATCCAACTTACAAGGTGAAAAATGCAAACTCTTAACTTAAGTTGCAAGCTATAGCTGATTCCATATTATCTTTGTAACTTATGAGGTTTCTTGAATGCCGTGCAGAGAGAGCCTTCCACTGGAGAAACAAAGACGATCAGATATTTACCAGCTTGTTGACATGCACCATTGAAGGGCTCAGAAAATGGCCTTAATGCCTTGTCTCTTACAATGTATATGAAGTATTATTTCAAAATCGATGCCATTGTTTCCATCAACTTGTGAAATGTGACAGTTAAATATTAGGAACAAGTAAAAGGGAACAAAAAGTTTGTTGAAGTCTCTTGTAAAATCTATTTTATTTTATGATTCTGATTGATAATGATATTACCAGTAGCAGTAATATATTATTTGGCAACATAAATTTCTTATACTTAATTATTCCACAATTCCTAGCTAAAAGAATGACATGTAAGCATTCATGGAGAAGTATAAACTAATCCAGAAGCCTAGCTACTAAACTAAGAGATTCTAGTCACATCACACGACGCTGCAATCATTAGGGTCCTCGCCGTAGCACATATCATAGGGCAGGGGGATTGCCGCTGGTGGAGGTGGCTGACGATAGTAACTTGGCGGAGGAGCAAAGGGGTGAACATAATGAAGTGGTGGTGGAGGGTAGTAATAGGATGCTGCTGCTGGCCTAACAGGTTCCTCCATATACTTAATGCTAAAGGGCCCTCCGCTGCTGCAAGCGAACTCGACTTGAGGGCGATCATGGAAGCAATGAACTGAACTACTACTACCTTCACCATAACCTCCACAAGGATTTTTAAGTTTCAATGAAGGACTAGGTGGGGTTGGTTCAGGTGTTGGCGGTGGCAGCATTGATGTTGCAGATTCATAAGCATCTCCATTTTGCTCTTGCACTTGACAAGAATCAGGCCCTTGATTTTCAACATGATCATCCATATTGTTGATTTCAACAACATGACGATTATCTCCTACGCTGGAGCTGGAGCTAGAGCCAAATTTATCACTGTCCTTGAAAATCATCTTAATGTTCATAGATTGGTTTAGCTCTACTTGTTTCAACCTTGGGTTCTTAGCAAATTCTTGGAATTGAGCTAGTTTTGATCTCTTATTAATTCCAGGGTCCACGAGACTGGCAATTTGGTCGGGAGTCAAGTATTGAATCTTCTTGTGGCTGTTCATCGTCGCCTGGGGCTGGGGTTTAGCTGTAGAGACAGACAAAATCTCTGCCCTTTTCCCTGCTCTTGCGAGCATGGATATAAACTGGTGTGGATCAATTGTGCTTGAAACGACCACTTTGCCTTCATCTGCATCAATGTTGATCGAGTGGACTCCTAGAAATGGGAAATTCATTAGGAACTTATAAGGGATAATATATACATAATCTAGTTATATATATTGAAAATCAGTAGTTACAGTTGAAAGACAGAATAAAAAAAATGAATAGTTACCGTTAATCTTCTGCAACATTCTTTTCACCTTCTTCAGACAATTCTCACATTTGTCATGCATTTTCAGAACACAAGTCTGTGCCTACCAAAAAAAAAAAAAGCAGAAACATTATTATGGTATTAATTGATGATGTTCACTTTCATGAACATGCAAAAAATGCCAGATAAAACTGCTTGTTGATAAAATTTTGCTGCTAATGGCTAATTCTGTTCATAAACGCTTTACTGTTCCAATCCAAGCTATGTTTAACAATTTCTCCTGAATCATTATTAGTATAAATTATGTAAAGAGAAAGGAACCTGAAGTGGAGAAGGAGAATGATGATCCATTGCAGATATAACTTGGGGACTGTCACAACCGAAACAATGCAAGTTATATGTCTTGCTACCTGGAAAATGCTTGAAAGCTTTTGCTAGCCCTCTTGCAACCAGGCTTTTCATAGGGATATGCTTTGAACGAATTAATAAAGGAATTATATACTATATATATAAGGAGCAGAATTAACATGCAACAAATGGATCTATCATCTATATCTATTCTGAAATAAATTACTGAATATATAGAAGATGTGAATCAAGAATTGTCTTAAAATTGTACATGCAGGAGTTATTTGATATGGTGATTCTGCCTGAATTGAGTCTATAAATGTGAACAAGATTATGCTGATCCTTTTCGAATAATGAAAATTTAATAACGTAATGATTAGGGAAAGCCATATCTTGTGAAGTTAATGAGCCATCTATAAGCACAGGCTTTTGAGGTAAGATTTGTTTTCATTTCACAGCGTGCACTCTTTTGAGCTAACCAGAAGACAAAAAATAAGCAAATCTTCCCAAATCCATATCTTAAATAGTTAAATTCTCGTTATTATTATATGAAAGGAACCATCATACCATGGGATTCATAGCCATAAGTTCCATTATTTTTTTGATTTGGTTACCCATCCGTAGGGTGGGGGTGCCCTCCAAATAGTCTAAAGCCACGCGACTGGGGCGAAGGAGGTTCCTTGCTTGTCCAGACTTTGCTTTAGACTAGGTGGGCATAAATTCCATTATTACAACTTAATTAAGTTGAGCATTTTTCATAATAATTTGGACTAAACGAGAAATTATTAGATGGAACAGGTCCACCACGTTATCCATGGTCCCGACCAATAAGATTGTGACAAGTCGGATTTCTTCCTAAAATTTAGGCACAAATTTAGCACCAGGTTTAGCGCCTAAGTCCCTAAATTTAGGACATTAATTTGCTAGGGTTTTAGAAATTGTTGGAAAAAATCTGACTTGTTACAATCTTATTGGTCGGGACCATGGATGATGTGGTGAACCCGATCCATGTAATAATTTCTCGGACTAAACCAAGAGAGTGCCTTCCATGACAGTAACAGCTTTTCCTTGCAGGAATACTCTTTGATTCTCCTCATCCAAATGAACCTTCACCATTCCACCTCTTGCTGATGCCTGATATATATATATGACCATTAACAAACAACACTTATTAATCAAAATAAGTGTACCCAACTAGCTAGGACAAGGAGATTATAAGAATCAGTACCACATATGAAATGAAATCAGGCTTTGCCAGCTTGGGACTCCAATAGAGTGCCAGGGCACAATGTGCACTCCCACAAACTTGATCCTCGTCCACTCCAAGTCTTGAATAGAAGAATCTACTTACGATATCAAATCCAGACTCCGGAGAGGCAATTCCTGAAACAATTATGCCCCGTGCACCCAACTTGTTTATGTCGTCAAAACTTGGCTGTAACTCTGCTACAGATTTCCCACTAGGGAGCACCACCTGCAAAATGGTCAATAATGAATAAAATGAAATTAGAAGTCTAGATATGAATTAATCTTCAAATTCTTGGTGCAGAATTGGAGTTGGAGGTATAATTACAAAGAGGTCACCGGCTGTTGTAGTTTTAATATCGATGCAAGAAGCAGCATTCAAAGCTTTGCAGATTGCTGAAACCTCATCAGTTGATAAGTTTGATTCCATGATTGGAACACTAGGTAAATTGATCTCATACACTTCATGTTTAGGACCACCTCTTTTGACAGTTAGAATTCCGGATAATGTCTCAAATTCAATTGTGTTGGAATTCACCAAACCACTGCTGAATAGAGCGTGGGCCGAAGCTAATGTTGCATGACCACATAGTCTAACCTGCATATATAGTACTTTTCAGCTTATAATTATAATATATATATAGCCATTAACATGACAATGACACTGAATGAATAAATGTTCTAGAGTCTAAATAAATAGTCACCTCCAAAACAGTACTGAACCATCTAAGACGAAACTTGGGATTCAAGTAAGTCGTCGATGCGGCAATGGGAGTCAAGAAACAAGTGACAGGCTGATTAAACTCAGCAACTACCGCTTGCAGCCATTTTTCATCTTTCTCTTCCTCCAATAAACAAACTGCTGCCGGGTTCCCCTTGAACGCCGACTCTGCAAATGCATCAACCTGTTTCAAAGATTTCAATTTTATTATTTTTCTTTTCCTTCAATTATACATACATACATATATATATATATATATATGTGTGTGTGTAGTTATAATATATAATAGTAGCTAGCACTGCAGACTACAGAGTTTTTCTTTTACCACATAGTATTTGACTGGTGTTCTGGCCATTTGAATATAGAGACCTAATGGTTTTGTTGAATTGTTTGATAACACTTAAGTTGAGCACCTTAGTTTCAAATGAAGAACAGAAATTGCAGAAATTTAAGAGAGAAAATGACTGGTAACTGCTTAGCCAGCCTTTCTGCATGCTCAATATATATATTTACAGGATTTGGGTTCAAATACAGTAATTTCAATAAAGTCGAAACTAATACATTGTTAATTATTGTTAGGCAAATTAGGTTTACACGTTTTTTTTTTTGGCACTGTAATGTACAACTTCTACTTTAAGCAATTTTTCAAATGAACAGAAATTGCAGAAATATAATAAGAGAGAAATGAAGTGGTAACCGCTTAGCCAGCCTTTCTGCATAATCAATATATAAATTACAGGATTAATTTCAATAAAGTCGAAACTAATACATTGTTAATTATTGTTAGGCAAATTAGGATTATTTTTGGTGGTAATTATTTAATGTACGACTTCTATTTTAGGCAATACCACTCACCACTCACCACTCACCACTCACCACGTACGTATCAATGAAACTAGGCTTTACCAACTTAATAAAGCTAATGCTATCTGTATCAATATCTATAATAATTACTAATTAATACAAAATCCAGTTGAGCCACCTCAGCTTGTTGCAAGAAAACTTAATTGATGCTTAAAACCTTCAGGTTCAAAAAAAAAGTATAGATGAGAATTGGGAAGGATTTTTATTGGATTGATGATGCAAAAGTCAATCATGCATTATGCAGCATATATAACTAACATGTTCTCCATACATTGATACAAACCCGAGCCTTTTCTGGTTACAATGCATAAACTTCTGGTAATGAGACTTGAAGGGAAATTATTCGACACATAATCATGGTTGACATTTGTTTCTGTTTTAGATACAATACATATATTCTATCTAAACCAAAAGAGAGCCTTCCATCACAGTGACAGCTTTCCCCCTCAGAAGAACTCTCTGATTCTTCTTATCTAGATGAAGGCCCAGTATTCCACCTCTAGCTGATGCCTGTGAAATGGAATCACAAGTTTATCATCAGTGTAATATCAGGAGGAAAATGATGCATACTTTTCTTACTTTCATTCTCAATTATATGATTTTACCTGATATGCCATGAAATCAAATTTTCCCAGCTTTTGGCTCCAATAGGGTGCCAGGGCGCAATGTGCACTCCCAGTAACAGGATCCTGTAAGATTTGAACAAGTCATTTATACTACAATTTTATCTTATCTTTTCTTGACAAGGCCAACGCTCTAATAGCCTGTTCTCTACACTAATCAAGATTCTGATATGCAAATTTCTTCAAAGATGCCTTGAATATATATAAATTAGTTAATGCTATACCGGTGCTTAATAAGAAATGGTTACGGATCATGATCCAAGTGACAGTGTATAATTAGTACCTCATTTATGCCTGCTATGGGGAAGAAGCATCGACTAGCAAAATCAAATCCCGACTCTGGAGGAGCAGCCCCTGTGGCAATTATGCCTTCTCCAGCACATTTACGTATATCATCAATCTCTGGCTGTAATTCTATAACAGCTTTCCAAGATGGGAGCTCAACCTACACAATTCAAGTAGCTTTACTCTTTCATGCTAACAGAGTAGCCATAAGCCTTACAATAGACACACAACGAACATTCCTAACTTGAAATTTAGTCATAACACAAATATCACTCTATATTGAGTTGCTTATCAGATAAATAGTGCATATGTAAATGACAAAAGAAAGAGAAAAAGTCAAGGAAGTACAAGGAGGTCGCCATCTATAGTTGTCCTCTTAATGTCAACAATAGCAGCATTGTTTAATGCTTTGGAGATGGCTGACACCTCGGTAGAACTGAATTCAGTGTAGGGAACAGTAGGAAAATCCAACTCAATTGAAAAACAATGTTGACGCTCTTCACCATTCTGAATCTGGGGTACATCAGTTGGTGGCGCCTTGAAATCTGGACTCTTTTTGGCAGTAAGAATTCCAGATAGTGTTTCGAATTCGATTATGTCTGAATTTACCAGCCCAGTTGTGAAGAGAATATGTGCAGATGCTAATGTTGCATGACCACAAAGCTTAACCTGCCAAAAATTGCAAGTGTGGATGGCCAAAAATGAAAGATTATACTAATAAACTACATAAAGTGTTGGACACAATTATGATCTGTCCAAAATGGGTACATTGAATTGAAGTGTTCAAAAACTGTAGGTAATGGCAGCATAGAAGAAGGTAATTACAGAGTACTGAATACAAACTCCAAAATAAAAAAAATGAAGACAAAACTGACCTCAGTAACTGGAGTGAACCATCTAAGACGAAACCTGGGAGAATTGGAGCACTCGTTAATCCGAGTTAAGTAACATGTCTCGGAAAGATTAAATTCAGCAGCAACAGATTGCAGCCACTGCTCATCTCTGTCTTCCTCCAACAAACAAACCGCAGCTGGGTTTCCCTTGAAAGCCAAGTCAGTAAACGCATCAACCTGTTCAAGATTCTAAACTTTCAAACCCACTAAAACACTAAAAATACAACTTACTTTGGAGTTTCAAGCATGCCTACCAACAGAAATACTACTTGAAAATGAAGAGACAGATAATTACCACATAGTACTTGACAGGCTTTTTGGCCATTTATTGAGAGAGAAAGATCTGATCAATCTCGTCAAGGAGAGTTATTTTCTTTGTAGATGATGAATCAAGCTGGAAGGTGAATCAATCAGATTGGAATATTATTTTAAGTGGAAGGTAGAAGTGGTTGACTGCTGACTTGCTGACTTTAAAAGTCGAAAGTTTCCTGGAAAGAGGTGAGGAAGCACTCATTTTACTGGTTATCTTGTCTGTTTTTGTACTAAAAGTAAGAGTGACAAAAAGGAAGCAAAAGCCAAGTAACCAACAAAAACATGCACGCAGGGCAATTGTAACTTGTCCTCCCAATCATCGTCAAATATTGCTAGTTGCTAGTCAAAAGGCTTCATAGTTTGGGAAACAGAGATGTATAGAGGAAATGGGACCTCAACCATTGACTTTCATTTATGAATGACTAGGATTACAAATTGTAAGACAATGACATCTCTTTACATTCAGTGCCACATTTGGCAGAGAAGAAAGCTGATATTCTGTTATTAGCTGAATAGCACACTCCCAATACAAGGTAATCAAGCATAAACCAGAAAATGAGGTCTACTAATGAAAATAACAGGAAACCATAGCACCCATAGAAATCAACTCCGAATCTAGACCAAAAGGCAGCCTTCCATCACAGTAACAGCCTTTCCTCGCAGAAACACTCTATCATTCTGCTCATCCAAATGAACCTTCACAATCCCACCTCTAGGTGACGCCTGAGAAAAGTAAACAACGCAATCAATTTAAGCCTAAGCGACAATGATTTCATTGAATGACTTAATGGAAAAGAAAGGGAGAGAGATACCGCATGTGCAACAAAATCACACTTTCCCAGCTTTTGGCTCCAATATTTTACCAGGGCACAATGTGCACTCCCACAAACTGGATCCTGATAGACATGAGAAAGAGACATGAGGGAGTGGTACTAGACAAGCATATCTCCATCTGAAGCACTTCTTACATTTGAAAACTTAGAATGGTTTTGCAAAGAACTTGAGATAAATAGACTTATTTTGTTTGTTTTTGCAAGTAATCATCTGCATTTCTTTTGTTAGGCTTGGTACTCATCAGACATAGCAGGCAATCCTAATAATTAATGTTGAAAAGTTCTTTATGTGGATATGACATGTTAGAGTCATGCATCTAATGAGATTTGCTCACAAATTGGAATACATTCCCGTTGCAACAAGAAAGGTATGCAACATAAGTAAATTTCACAAGAGTTGCAAAGAGCACGAAACAATTGTTTGCAACTAGGTGAAATATATTACCTCATTAATACCATATTTTGGGCAGAAGAACCGGCTACTAAAATCAAATTCAGAATCTGGAGGAGAAACCCCTGAAACAATTATGCCTCGTCCAGGACATTTCAATATGGCATCAAACTGAGGCTCTAATTCAATAACAGATTTTGCAGATGGCAGCACAACCTGCAAATTAATAGCCCTTTCAGAATAGAGATCTAAGTAAGAAGTTCTACCATCAGTCATCACCATACTATAATAAGACATCAAAGTATAGAATGACTCATCAAATATCCACAATTCCTATAACAATAACTTATTTCATGCAAAATACATTTCTTGGAGAACCATTAAGAGCATATCTGCATAAGATTTCCAACTCAAAGATCGACAGCAGTGACAGTGCTCTATGCTTTATGAGAAATAAATTAATTAAATCAAATGATGGTTTATGCCACTTCTTTTATTCATGCTTCTTCTATCTATATAGAAAGTTATTTTTATTTGTCTCAAACAAAATGGGTACTCCTAGAAAATGGATAAAATGAGAAAACAAAGAAATGAGTGATTGGAAGAATTACAAAGAGATCATCTGCAGTAGCTGTCCTCTTAACATCAATCAGTTGAGCACCATTCAAGGCCTCCGAAATGGCTGAAACCTCAGTAGAGTTGAATTCATTGACTGGGACAGCCGGAAAATTCAGTTCAATTAAAAAGCATTCATGCCCTCCATTCTGAATCTGGGAGACATCGGTTAAATTACTGTCTGAAACCTTTTTAGCAGTCAATATTCCAGATAGGGTGTCAAATTCAATGATGTTTGAATTCACTAAGCCAGTTGAAAAGAGAGTGTGGGCAGATGCTAAGGTTGCATGACCACAAAGATTAACCTGACCAAAAAAAAAAAAACAGAACATGAATATATACACATACCAAGTTGCAATTAATTTACAAAGCTTCCCATGTCAAAAATCAAGTTTAAAGTTCAATCAAGAATAGTTGAGCTACTACTATTTTAAGAAGCTAATCTTCAATCAAACCAGTCAAAAAGCTGCAAACGAAATGTTATTGTGCAACTGTAAATGAAGGGTATTGGGAATGAAGAAAAACTAACCTCAGCAACAGGGGTGAACCATCTAAGCCGAAACCTGGGGTATGGAGAGGCCGAGTCAGTTATCCGAGTCAAGTAACACGTCTCCGAGATATTGAACTCAGCAGCCACTGCTTGCAGCCATTTCTCATCTCTTTCTTCCTCCAATAAACAAACCGCTGCTGGGTTTCCCTTGAAGGCTGAGTCAGTAAATGCGTCGACCTGTTCCAAGAATTAAGATTCAACCCTGACTAATTGTTTTAAAGTAATAAGGGTAAATAGGCTAAAAAGAAAAGCAAATAAATTAAGAGCGATGAGAGAAATTACCACGTAGTATTTGACGGGTGCTTTGGCCATGTTTTTCAGACAAAGAATTTGAGTTTGAAAAAAAAAAGAGAAGAAGAGTTTTACTTTTGTTAGGAGTTTAAAGACGAGATGGGTTCAGTGTGAAGATATATAGACTGTAGAGACAGAGATACTTACTGACTAATGTCAAAAAAAAAAAAAAGACAGAGATACTGACAAAACTCAAACCATCTCTGCATATCTTTTAGTTAAGTTAGGACTTGGAGTGCTAGTACTATATTGTTTCTTTGACCAATGCTTTATTCTTACTTGGCTTGGGCAACACTCTCTTCTTTCTTGCAAATTTCCATTTTTAATGAAGTAATAATGGTCTAATTTTTTTTGAGAATAAACGGGCTACTGCTTCATTAATTAAGGAGAAAGATTATAAATATGTGAAGGTAAATAACCCAGAACACATTCAGATTGTGCAATATTATAATCTCTATTCTCCATCTTCACGAAAAAATAAAATTTCATTAAAGAAAGAATTTCTCTGAGGCTGTTGAAAATTGTTAGGCAGCATATCCTTTATAAGGTGGGAGGGAGGATTTTCCCTATTGCACCATAATTCACATATAAATTGAAGAAATCTGGCACAGGTTTCATTTTCAAGACTTGAATAAAAGCACATACAATGATACAATAGTTGTTGATAAGGAATAAAGAAAGGAGACTATCCATTATAAAATACAACAATTTGGAAGAAACAATGTTTCTCAACTAAACCTTAACCTGCAATCAACCAGGTTGTTGACTGTAAGAATTTATAAATTCAGCCACCCTAGCTTATCAAAGCTACAGCTTAATAAACTACATTTACAGGTGATGACTAAAGGCATATCAATTACTTCATCAACATACATGAAGTTAGAATGTGCAGCATTGCACATTTCTTTTATTTATGAACATGAATGGGAACTCCTTCCCATGAATAGAACTACCAAATGCCCTCCTTTGACATTTTCAGGAAATCGGACAACGTGATATTTGGAAGCTCAACCATACCAGTCTTCTTCTTCTTTATCCTTGTCACCTTGAGTGACTCTGCATCCTTTGATTGCGTAACTGTCACCGAGACCAAGTTGTAGAACTGTTCAAACAATGGATTAGTACACTTTCAGATACTGCACTGGTTGGAGCATACTTCTATATTTAACTGCTATAGTGGTAGGTATCTAAAGCTGAATAGCAGATAATGGGGGAATAATGAATCTAACAGCAGGAGCCCTTTTCTAAACAACATATTCCATACCAAGCAACAGTTTGGACCAACTTAGCACTTCGCTACACTTAAATTGTCAGTGCTCAATGAAGCCTCTGCATTTCCCAAAAATACAGAAGAAAGAATGGATGGGATTACCTCACAGACACCATGCAGCAACAATCTATGGAAAGGATCTTGGACCTGTAATGCAAGGACATCTGCATCTCCACTTTCGTTGATAAAGGTTCGTATGCAATCCTGGAAATCAAAAGAAAGTTTATTCCTCTTAACAGCAAAACATTAGGTATTTAAATTGGTTATCCAGATACACTATGACAGAAAGGTACCAAGTTTCACCTAAGCTATATACATTCCAACTCTCATGGCAAAAATCTGGAGCCAGAGAGCTACTAAGCACAGCTAACCCTCTAAAGCCCCTTAACCAATACTTAGGCCTTTGATTATCACATGAATTTTCAAGCTGGAATAAACAGCCCACTGATATTAATCTAGCTGAGTTGTACTCCCTTACACATGAGTAAAGCATACAAACTAGGAAGTAAATCTATTGCAAGCAAATTAAAAGCAAAAGCTCAGGCGAACCCGCAATAATAATAATCATCCTCTCAAAAGAAGAAGGAAAAACAGAAGCACATACCTCATAGCCTGCGATAAGCTCTGAAAGAAAGCTACGTCGTAGTGCCTCCCTTGTTCGACAATCAATTCTTCGCCATGCATTCAAGACCGCCATCTTATCACCATCAGCATGAAATTGCTTCTTCGTAGATGAATTATTTAAGGCATCAATAATATTAGCCTAACAAAGAAAAAGATAATAGCTTGAGCTTGTTGCACACGCCACTCAGACACTAAAATTTAGATTAGACTATTAACAATCTAAATCATTACAAGACACAAGTGCTCATGAAGATAAAGCAAACACATGCAAAGAATGCAAATTTCTCATTATATATTTACCTTTAGTGATAATTTCCCAATAATGGTAATTGGTTAAGGTTATCTTCTTCAATTACAGAAACCTTTTAAAAGATATAAAACGAGTTCATGAACAAGGGTGGTAAAATAACCTCTTTATCCATGTCTATATTTCTAAACTTGTCCCACTCTCCCACGTTAGCCTTGTAAAAAGCTGATTTTGGCACATCGTCACCTGTGGATGAATGACAAATCAATATTAATATCATAGACTCTGGAAATAATTAGCCAAGGAAACTACTTTGACGTGCTGCTTAAGATATGTCGACAAGACAAATCATCAAAAGCACAATGAGACACCAACACCATTAATAAGTATACTAGACCCTAACAACGTTCTCATCCCTTCAGCTATAGCTATCAGTTGACTATTAAGTTGCTATCCTACCCATATAATGATACTTCCATATCATATTCTTAGAGCTGAAGGCAAGTATGAAACATCATGAATAAAAATGCATGAGATCTTAATGGTTACTATACAGCACATAGAGTGAAATAAGAATCATCAACTTCAACCAAAAATGAAATGCGATTCATCAACAGGACATTTATTACCCCATGGAGGTGGAGCAAATAAGCCTCTGATTTCTTCTGCATTTAAGCGAGGAACAAGTTCCATCAACAAACGATCATTTAACCATCTCCGAGAGCGTCGGTTTGTAACCTGCATCAAATAAATAATCATTTGAGGGAATGATAGCTTCTTCTAGAATTATCCAAACAATGAAAGGATCAACTCAACCAGCATAAAAACAAGGTTTACAACTGCAACGAGCTAGTTCAAAATTAGTCTTAAAAGATCAAATTTTCAATGGGAATGATTGCATTTTAAAAAAAATCTGCAAAAGAACAATCTAAATCAATAAACACCTAACCAGGCTAAGGAAAGCTTAATCATTCCATTTTCTGATGATGATACCACAAAATGGATCTCATAATAAACATATCAAGTGAGAAATTATACTACAATGGACCCATTAGGCAGGGACAAAGAATTTTACTTTTCCGGTCAAGCTCTCAAGAAGCTCAATCTTCTTCTCAATCGAGAGCCCACGAGATTTTCCATTTTCTCCTGCCGAAAATTTAAAACAAACATCACTCAATTTTCCCAAAATGGAAAGCTTTGAATTTTTCTCTATAATTTCTAAATAGCATATACAACAATTAAAGACCACATGTACAATAGTACCTCCAAAAAATAAAAAGCTGCATAAACAAAAAATTAAAGCTAAAAGGTAAAAAGATCTGGGCTTTCGTAATAAAACATAACAAATTAACATAGACATAGATAAAAAAAAAAAAATTACCTTGACGAAGCTCAACCAAGGGAGATGACAGGAGAAGGTCGGCGTCTCTTTGCAGAACCTCGGGAGTTGCCATGACTGCGATTGATTTCTTAGACAAACTTAGCAATTTAGCTTATGATCAGATCTGTGACGGATGGGTACTTTCCTTTACGTTTTCCTGGAGGAAACAAAGACGAAAAAAGCTGATAACTTTTTGGAACCCAAACGCAGCCTTATGCTTATAATGAACTAGGAAACAGAGGAATATGCCCTCTCTGACTATCTCTGATCCTACACCCGAAATTATTAAAGACCTGCTTCTTCGGGTTGTACCCTTCGGACGAGATTTCCCAACTCGGTGTTGCAAGGTCGTCGCTAGACACGTGTGATTTTTAGGGTGGTGGACGTGGAAGAAAGTGGAGGAAGCCACCAAGGAATATACTCTGTATGATTCTCTTGGATTATGGGCTCAACTCTCGGGTTCATATCCGCAATTTCCGCCCAAATTACCCGAAAAAAATTGGGCTTTTAGGCCCAAAACAAGCCTTGCAGGGCCGGGAAATCGGCAGTGGTTTTTCTTCTCCCAAACAAACACGAGAAAAGACTCAGCTTGTCAGCTTGATACTTGACAGGGGTAAAATGGGAAATTCATGACCACCCTTCCGCCCTGGAATGATCTGTTTTACAAAGTGTACGTACTAATCCCTCTCAAACAAAGTTGACAACTGTGAACTGACCACCCAAAGGAGCTTCCTTTTATTCTTCAATTTTTTTCTCCCTTCTTTCTCAACCCTAGATTTCTAAAATCCCAGATTTCAATCACCACTGTAAGTGTCCCTCACTCTATGGATTTATAAGAAGTATGAATATAAGTTCCACATTTTGCATTTGTTCATAGCTTAGTTATTCTGACCATTCAATGACCAAAGCATTTGTCAACTGATCTAAATCTGTGGTTTTTGTTAGTTTTTATTCCTTTTTATCTGTTCTGATATGATTGTTTAACATGGGGACCTCTTTTTAATCCTTAACAGTAGGAAAGTTGTTGCCTTTTCTTGACTTGCTATGCCAATTTCTTTGTCTTACATATGGTTGCATATGAGGTGTTTGTTGGGGGTTTCTTTGCTTTGCCCTGTTTCTGTTTGAGATTTTAAAAATCATTCCTTTTCCCCAGTGTTCTTTTATACCTTGGTTGGTTTTGCTAACGAAAAGATGGAAAAGATGATAACTGCTCATGCATGGTTTTCGTCATTTTGTCTGTTGACAGCTCTTTCATATGCTACTAGGTTGATTATGCTGATTGGTATTTCATTAGAGATTCTTTTATTGGTTTCGCCAGATTTGTTTCAACTGCCCACATTCCCTGTTTTTTTGTTAACAGTTTGCAATACTTGGAATCCTGTCTGTGATTTTACTTCTGGAGATATGGATGGACAACAAGGTCACAAGAACCCTTCGATGTCACTGAATTCTCGTGGGAGTGCTACTGCCTATGACTATGATCTTTGTTATGGCCATGTATATAATCCAAATCCAGTCATTCCAATGGCAGCCGGAAGGACCAATAACCATTCTAGTCCCTTGTCATTATCTCAGTGGATTGAAGGTCCCAAAACACCTCATAGTTACGTTGAATTTCTAAGAGAAAATATTGAAAAGGCTCCTTCTGCTGATGTCTTGGAGAGCATTGGCTATCCAGTTGGTGGCATACCTGCCATTGATGGTATCTCTGAAATTCAAAGGGAATTGCTGCATAACAATGCTGGAAAGGCTAATTTCATCTCTGGACCTAACGACTATCCCCTTGATCAGTCAGAGCATGGGAAGTTAAAGCTATCTGCTACCCACACTATCAACCCCAGCAATCATGAAGCTTCAGCAAGTGTATAATAAAACTGACTCATTAATCTTCTTTGGTTCTTGTAGGGATCATCTTTGATGAAACTGATCTAATGCCATTAATTGCAAAGACTAATTATGTTTGTGCCTGACAGGGAAGGTTTTTAAGGCCACATGATAGACCATCTGTGAACAGATTTTCAAGCTCTGGATTTGATGAGTCCCATGCACAGGTCAAGTTCTTTCTCCATCTTCAATAGTGTTGCATCCATCTTAGAATGTGGCTGCTAGAACCTGTTGAAATTTGGAATTAATATAGTATTGATAATGAAACATCTTGTCTTTCAGCAAAATCATACCTACTTGAAGCAAGAACCAAACGAATATGATTGTAAAGTTTTCCAACTTCAAGCAAAAGAAAACATGTCTGCACCAAGTTTCCTGTGCCAACCACATCACTGTGTACCCAAACCTAAAGCTAGTGGAAGTGATAGAGTGAGCAAATCATCTTTCCTGGCCTTTAACATGCTAGTAGCACTCTGAATCCAAAAATACACACATTGATCACCTTGAATGTTGGTTTTACATTAATCTGGAATCTGGATACTGTCTTATACTCTCATTGTTACAGTTGGATTCTTATACGTTTTACATGGTTGCATTTTTAATTTAATTTTTAAATTCTACTCTGCATTCACAGCAACGCAGGCTAAGAATTGCTGAAAGTGTCAGAGCATTGCAGGAACTGCTTCCAAATTCTGCAGAGGTAATTTATTTTTACATAAACAAGCATAAACAGAGGTGCATGTATATATTTTTCATTGGGAATAGGAAGCTAAATCAGTTTATAACTTCATATTTCCTATATTGTTAAAAGCCTTTTTCATTCAGCTTCCATTGCTCTTTGATCATATGTGTCCCGTATAGTAGCTACTCTTGTGTTTAAGTTGCATTAAAAATGCACAAAATACTACAGAGGGAGCCATAGAAGAGGTAAAGCAGCAACATTGTATCACCAACTGTTCTTATATTGTACTAATGAGCATAGATACTTTTCTTTATGGGAAATGCCTTCATCCCTTGATTTGTCACATTTTACTTTTTGTAGCATGATCAAGCAACTGCCGTGGATGATATAATTGACCATATCAAGTTTCTGCAGTTTCAAATAAAGGTAGTTGCTCATCTGATTTTGTTAATTTACATGTGAAAATATATGAATATCCTTTTTCTCTTTCATTTCTTATTTACTTCCCTGAAGAACACATGCATGTGTGTATATTTTTACACTTATACATCATTGCGTTACAATCATATGAAATATAGTTAGATGCAGAATTACTCTGGCAGTCAATCTTCACTCTTACTCAAATTCTTTGCTTACTATTTTGATACTATGGTCTTTCATTCATAATTACATGACGATGTACATTGTAGATATCTCTTCACTCGTTGATTGAAATGTTTAACTAGTTAGGTTTTTGGGTTAACAAAACAATGTTAGTATGTTACATGCTGACTTGAACTAGGAGTTCTCAATCAATCCTCTAGTCCTCCTAGATTATAACTTGTGACCTTTTTTCCTTATTCATGTTCAACCGACATGCCAGTATAATCTCGGCAAGATTTGCTGCTCCTTCCAAATCTGATGATTCCCTATGATGCCAACCATGATGGCTAATTACTACTTTCATATTATACTAACAATGTGCATATGTCAACTGGAGATAGAGCATTAGTCTGTACTGTAAGCCTATTAATAGTAATCCTCTAATTACATTATTATTATCTTCTCCCTCATCTGACATATATGGATTAAAAGTTAAGCAATTGGACAGAATTTATACTGGCTTCTTCAATGAGATCACACTTTCATTACTCTACTGTTTTTTGCAGCGAGCATGACAAATAGTTGTTGATTTTTAGATTTATTCAACTCTTCTAGAGAATGTATGCATTGGTAGCACTGTAATCAATTGAAAATTTTATTGTGCAGGAATTAACTCGAAGCAGATTGGGAGGTGAACCAGCTTATCCTTTTGATTACTTCAAGGTATCAGCCTAATTCCTTTACAAGAAGACACTGGTCATCACTAAATAAATAATTGGAAATGTTACTTCTATAACTCAAAGTAAACCCACATGTTAAAACTTGCAGGGATGTGGTCACTATTCTCTCCATGAACAGACCATGAATGAACCTCTTGAAGAGATGATGGGGAAGTTGCTAGAGATAAATCCATTAGCAGCAACTCAGCTGTTTGAGAGGAAAGGCCTTTACATGATGCCTTGGACACTGGTTGACGGCTTGCACAGAGCTACATAGATAGTCCATATTCCACTGCCCTCTCTGCTTTCATGATCAAATACCAGATATATATATGAGATGATTGCCCCACCTAGAGACTATTTGCTAAGCTCTGTTTCTTTTGTAAAAAACTAGTAAAATTTAGAACCAAACTATTAGTTAGCTACGAAGATAGTTTGCAGAAGAATGGCTAGTGTTTTTACACGTTTGCTTCTAATACAGTTCTGGTCTGGAGTAGTATTATGGGTATGATACATGATGATACTAATTAATCACTAATCAGGGGTTACCAATCTATTAATGTTTTATTTTGACTAAAGTCCCTTTTTGCCTCTTAAACTTGTCTAAAGTTGACCTTTTGTCCCCTAAACTTTAGTTTGGGACTTTTTGCTCCCTAAACTTGCAATATGAGGACGTTTTAGTCCATTTCAAACGGTATCAGATCAAAAATGCAATGTGGGAATGTCATGTTGGAAGGCCACGTCAGCAATATTGTTTGAGAGGAACTAACATGTCCTCATATTGCAAATTTAGGGTGGCAAAAAGTCAGAGTAAAAAGTCTCAAATTAAAGTTTAGGGGCAAAAGGTCAAGGGCAAAAAGTTTAAGAGGTAAAAAAGGAGTTTAGTCGTTTTATTTTGGGTGACTATTATGTTTTTGGGATACTAAACTAATGAAGCCTTCACTCTTTCTTACTGCCAAAAAAAAAAAAACCTAGTGAAGCCTTTCTCGTTGGAGGAATGGATAAGGGCTGTGGGCTTTTTCCTTTCTTTTCATTTGGGTGAAAGAATCCAAAATCTAAAGTTTCTTTTGTAGGCCTGCTTTTAGATTGTACGAAGTTGGACCAAACTTTTGGCCCCTATCAAACAGAACCAAAAAAATTTTCACCAATCAAAAGATTTATTACAAGCTCCGCACTGATCCCCCTGTACTATATGCACTCATTCTTAGATATATAGTATAGCTAGGGACTAGGGATATGGAGGTATCAAAATCAAATTGGAATTACTTTTGCAATGCATTTATATAAACCATTCAAAACGTTTTTAATTTGTACGAGGTCATAGTTAATGATTACTAAATCCCTTTAGCCCATACTCCCATATATGATATGCTCGAAAAAAGATAAAGAATAGAGTAAAATTTTCATATATGCTCTCAATTGCAAATATGGAAATACTTTACATAGAGTTTGATTTTCAACATTGAATGATTACTAAATTCAAAAACAATCCATTCCCTATGAAATAATTAGCAATGCCTTAGACTTCCAAAATTAGGAGCGTATATACATGTGGCAGTGATGGCATGCACCTTCCAAAAATAAAGCCATGCATATAGCGCTAGTGGGTCAAAAAAAATGATTGAAAATATTGGCTCCCCCACTCCCCATTAACTCATATATAATGATTTGATCGAATGCTGCTAGCAAGTAGCCAGCATGCGTATGAAAGCTTGACACTGGAAACGACGATACAATCCATAATGACTAAAATGGTCGCAAATGATTACCTGAATATATAAGTATAATACTATAATATAGCAGTCAAGACTCAAGCCAGCCACCCGTGAAAAACTTGCTATATATATATATATACGATGGCTATAAGGCCATAATCTTCGTCTCGATTATATATATATATATATACCCGAAATTGACGTTATAAATATATATACTTTCCATTTTAATAATATACTTTGCATCTTGGCTATATAGCTATAGCTTGTGATGAATTGATGGGATGGGATTCAATTGTTCTTATATGGAAAAAATTTCTCCGCATTCAATGATTGAATGGTTACCTTTTTGGCTGCTGTCGATATCTACACTCTAGAATAGTCATAATAATTCCTACACTAATAATATAATTCCGTCGGCACTCGCCATGATGATGATGATCTTATCGCATTGGATAGGAAACCCAAAGGAAAGACCCAAAGATTAGTTGCTTAATTAGAAAAATTTTCTAAAATATTGATTGATTAATGATGAATTAATTATGATAATGCAAAGCAACATGTCAACAGAAACACAGCTTGATTAGTTGATAAGATGGCACTTGCATGCAAATCTAAGCTAATTACAGTTATAACCCAGACCCTCAAATCGCCTTTCTACCTCATAATTACTTTTATAATTGCTTTTCCTTCTTCGCTACTTACTCGGTTCAAGAAAATCATTTACGAGAGTAGTCTTCATTTGTTTAGCAAAAATCAAGTTTTAATTAAAAGTTCATTACGAATGAAATCTTAAAATAAAAAAATGATATATAGTACTATATCTTTACATATACTATATATATGGTCTTATTCCAATAGGCAATAACCTTAGGCTTACTAATTTTGTTTGTCTAGCATTACTGCATTAGCATAGAAACTAGCTAAACCCTCTAGTGCATGCCTTTTGGTTGCATTATAGAAATGGTGGCTAATTTAGGGTTTCAACTTATATGAGCACTATAAATTTGGTGCTTCGAGAGACTCCAAAAACTAGTGCTCTAAATTAAAGTCTCCAACTTCAATTTTTTGGACAGACTCGATTTCAATCAATGATCTACGCACGAGAGTTTTCAATTCAATTATTTTAATATGTAGAATTTTTCAAACATCATTTAGCCATAACGTCATCTTCATCATTTCTACCATTAATCAAGATATATAGAAGGATAGATTATAACATATCGTACGTGTAGCTTGACAATGACAAATGACACAAAATTATACTCCGTCCCGTTTTATATTGAACGTTCATCTTATTTGACATAATTCCAAAATGATATCCGTTTTTGTAAAATGAAAGACATTTTTCACCATTAATACAACACTTGACATTTTATTCAGTTGTTCTTGCTTGAAAAGGCAATTAATGCACCTTTTTTAGAAACTCAAAACCATAACCAATTGATAGTTTCAAGGATATGATACAATCTAAAACATCACAATCCCAGTCTTGTTAAATTCAATATCATCCTTCTAAACAAGGAAAAATGCAAAAGCAAATTCTCAACAAACTCTATTGGGTGAAAGAATCAACCACAAATTAATTAGCTAGAGATGGACACCACACACACACACATATATATATATATATAGTTAGTAGTTGGGGAACAAATCAAAGAGTAAGAGTTTTAATTAGGAAAGTGAAACTATACATAATGATGTGACTCATATAATATCATTACTAATTTTATTATATATATATATTGGTATAAAAAGAAAGGATTATAATACCAACCTATAATAATTTTCATTCATGCCCAATGTTTATCACTGAGTTAAGTCCAGCTTATATTTTAGTACTTTATAAATAAAAATAATGAAGAAATATCTAATCGTATAGAAACATGTAGAATTAATTAAAAGGGAGGGTAATCCAAAAGAAAGAATTGGATGGGCATAATGCCCAATTCCCCAAAAAACTTTTATAAAAGGAATGGAGTACATTTCCTAAACTTTTAATTTGGAATATGTAGTTCTTAAACTATCAAAATCAGAACAATTTTCCTTTTAAATTTTTAATTTGTAACTTTTATCTTTTAAACTATCAAAATCGAGACTGTTTCCCCCAAGGAAATGCAATTTTTGAGCCACAACAACAATTTTTTACGACCAAGAAAAATTGTCCCGATTTTGATACTTTATGGGTGAAATTTTCAATTAAAAGTTTAAAGGGAAAATGGCCATACTGTGAAAGTTTAGCCAAAAAAAAAAAAAAAAAAGGGTCATCATGCGAATTTAATGACACTTTTTTTTTCTTTTTTGTTACATAGCTAGTATTAAGGGATTCACATGTGAGAGAACATCCCACATCATGAAGAGATGGGTTATTGGAGTAGTTTATATACATGAAAGATCCAAGAAACCATCAGTCTAGACTTTTGGGTTCAGGTTGGTGTCCAACATGTATATAGGCTGCTTGGTGGCCTTGGACCCTGACAAGACCCGGGTTCCTCTCCTAACAATTAGTATCAGAACTCGATTAAACTCAATCGGTGTGGCCCATGAGCACAGTGAACTTAGTGTCTCAAATCCGCTAGAGGTGTGCAATTGTGGAGTGGGTCCTTGCACTCCATGGGTTAAGTCTTGGATGGCCGGTAATTGGCTGACTTGATGGGTTGGATCGCACGGGATGACTTGATGGGTTGGATCGCACGGGAGGGAGAGAGATGAGGACTCACAAGTGAATCAGGGGAGATTGTTAAGGGATTCACATGTAAGGGAACATCCCACATCATGAAGAGATGGGTTGTTGGAGTATAGTTTATATACATGAAAGACCCAAGAAACCATCAGTGGGTTGTTGGTATAGTTTATATACATGAAAGACCCAAGAAACCATCAATCTAGACCGCACAGGAGAGAGAGATGAGAACTCACAAGTGAATCGGGGGAGATTGTTAAGGGATTCACATGTGAGGGAACATCCCACATCATGAAGAGATGGGTTGTTGGAGTAGTTTATATACATCTAGACTTTGGGTTTAGGTTGGTGTCCGACATGTACATAGGCTGTTTGGTGGACCTGGTTGGTGTCCGACATATACATAGGCTGTTTGGTGGACCTGGTGGACCTTGGACCCTGACAAGGCCTTGGACCCTGACAAGACCGGGTTCCTCTCCCAACACATAGAAGGTAGAGAAAATGAACCATTTATGTTAGTCTCAAAATCTAAGACATTTATAAGTGAATTCCAATAATTATCGATGTCGACTTAGTAATTAATACTCTCACCGTTGCAAAATAATAAAGCCCAAAAGAAAAAAAATAGTTTATATACATGAAAGACCCAAGAAAGTATCAGTCTAGACTTTTGGATTAAGATTGATGTTCGACATGTATATAGGGTGCTTGGTAGGCCTTGGACTCTGACAAAACTCGAGTTCCTCTCCCAACACATAGAAGGTAGAGAAAATGAACCATTTATGTTAGTCTCAAAATCTAAGACATTTATCCATGTCGACTTAGTAATTAATACTCTCACCGTTGCAGAATAATAAAGCCCAAAAGAAAAACTAAATAGTCAGACGGGGTTTCAAGGATGAGAATGAGATTAATGGAAAGTTAACAGCTTTGAGAGCCTAAATCAGACGGGACAGCTACCTGAAATTAAAAAGACCATGAAACGACATTGGATGGAGAACTTCTCCAAAAGCTAGCTAGAAATGGAAGAATGGACAAGTGTCAACATAGAGGGAAATTCATCACAGCTCAACACCCATTTCTCCAATGTCGACCGTGCGTGCACAATTTGAACTCAAGCAACTTATCACTTGATTTTGCCTAACAAGTACGGATTTATAGACTTTTTTGCACAAATTGAATTATTGATTTCAATAAAGCAATTGAAACTAGTATAAAGATAATACATATTGATCTTCCGAATCAAGCAAAATGACACTAAATAATTCTTATATTTATTTTCATAACTTTTAGAACCAAATATTTTTATAAATTATTAATCTAGTTAATCTAGATAAGAAAGGGCAATGAGAAAATGAAGTTTCAATATTCATGCTATTCACTTTAGTTTAAGGTCAAAAGGGATGATGTGAATCTTAAAGACTAACAGTCAAATGATGATGTTTTTAGTGTACAAACAACAGCAAACGGTTGTTACTTGTGTTTTGTAAAGATCTAATCATAAGAAAAAAAGGGGCAAGTCATCATTGTAATAAATATTTTACACCTGTTGTTGGAGAGTCCGGAGATTCTTGTTGATAGATCTAAACTTTCCATTTTCGAATCCAAACCCTCCATTAAAAAAACTTTGACTTTTTTGTTGGCTCAAAAAGAAAGGGGATCCATCTCTGAAATGGTCGACAGCTACATCTTGGTTTTCTTTTTTCTTGGAGATAAACTAATACATAAACTTGTCAAGTTAATTTGATGTTTTCTTACTTTCATTCATTCATTGGTTAACTTTGTGAGAAAAGAGTTCACAAAAAAACTACTAGTACTCAAATCAAATGTGGGTTCTTCTTATTATGTAATAATAATGATGAAACGGTTTGATATTGACACTCTGAAAGAAGAAATGAGGTGACTTTTGGATGCCAAATCCAGGGCCAACATATTACCGCGGCCACACCACTTGGAGGAGGAATCATACGTTAGCCAAAAGGAAAGCGCCATTTGCAGCAGTAGAGTCCAGCTACAGCCAGCAGGTTAACATTCCTCTGTCATTTTAAGAATCCATTAAAGCTTTTTTTTTCTTTTGCAGCAGCTCATCATAGTCAACTTTAAGGTTGAAGTACACATTACGATTTGACTATTGCAGCATTTTTGCTAATTGGGTTTTTCTTCCTCTTTCTGTTTGTTTTTAATTCTCCAGGAAAATCTCAGTACCAACCATACTTTATAATATGCAAAGCATGAACATGATCGAGAATATATATATGTAATAGATCTGCACATATTTAATCTTTGGTGTAAAGGGTTTTTTTTTTTTAAAAAAAAATAATCCTATCTTCTTCTGTGGCAGGCGTGGAAAGGGCAACTAGCTGCAATATTGTCACCATACTTTGCAAATGCAGGACAAAAATTCAGGACAAAAAAAGCTACTTAAAACCATATTTTTCTGCAATTTGGTTGTACTATAAAGTGTAATTAGCCACAATTAGAAATATCAAATTGGAAAAAAATACAGAAAGATAACCATTTTGCCATTTGCTTTCTGCTAAATAGCTATAGCGTGCCTTTTAAAGTTATTGGAGGGTCCAATATTGATATATATATAAATACAATATAAATACAAACAGAGCTTGAAAATTATAGGGCTACAAAGTCTAAACAAAGCAATTTAACTTTAGAAAGAAAGGAATATCAATCTTATTACCTTTTTGTATAAAAAAAATATAGTATAAAGTAAAACTACCTTTTTCTTTGACTATAGATAGATCAGAAAAGGAGTCTCTGCAAGTTGACCCCCTTTGGGGGCATTGCCTATAAATTACTTTGCTGGTGCTGCTTCTTATTACTCGTGCAGCTATTTTTCTTCGCTACTTTTCTTCCCATTTTCACTTAGAATTTCTCTTTTTCATTCTTTAAAACTGTCATACTCGAACCTTCATCAAAGTTGCTACAAATAGAGACTTAAAGGTAAGGGTTCTAAAAGAACAATAATATTACTCCTACTTTGCATGTTTATTGAATTCCATTCAAATTTGAATGAATGACTTAAAAATGATTTTTTTTTTTTGCTGATAGGTTTTTATTATTACAATATATAAAAATGATGATGAAGATTTCCCTGTCTATGACCAAACAAACAATGTCTTTACTAGACATACCTTCCGGGGTTCTGAAATTGGACTTCTTTAGTCCAAGGAGACAAAAAGAGAAGGTTTTGATCGTAATGGGAGCAACAGGAACCGGAAAGTCAAGACTTTCAATTGACCTCGCCACACGATTTCCGGCAGAAATTATAAATTCCGATAAGATTCAAGTACACGAAGGACTCGACATAGCCACCAACAAGATCACCGAGGAAGAACGGTGTGGAATCCCACACCATTTGTTAGGTGTAATAAATCCCAACATAGATTTCACAGCAACAAATTTCGTTGACATGGCTTCAAATGCCATGGATTCAATTTTGTCACGTGGCCAACTTCCGATCATAGCCGGTGGCTCCAATTCTTACATCGAAGCCTTAGTTGACGACAAAGATTTCAGATTCCGGTCCAAATACGAATGTTGTTTCCTTTGGGTTGATGTAGCAATGCCAGTACTCCATAACTACGTATCAGAAAGAGTTGACAAGATGGTCGAAAATGGAATGGTTGATGAAGTCAGAAACTACTTTGATTCCAATGCAAATTACACAAAAGGAATCAAAAAAGCCATTGGGGTTCCAGAATTCCACCGGTATTTCAGAGAAGAGCCATATCTAGACAAAAAAAGCCGCGCAAAACTGCTACAAGAAGCAATACAAGAAATCAAGAGGAACACGTGCAAATTAGCTTGTCGTCAATTGGAGAAGATTAACCGTTTAAAGAACAAGAAGAATTGGAAGATTCATAGACTTGATGCGACCCAAGTTTTCCTGAGACGAGGCAAGGAAGCAGATGAGGCATGGGAAGCTATGGTGGCCGGTCCAAGTACAGAGATAGTGGCAGAATTTCTATACAGTAATTATGTAAGCTCAGATCAAGTTCCGGTGACAAAAGCTGCCATTAGAGAATACATTGCACAGTGCCTTGTGGCATAATAATAAAATTAAATAAATGGCTGTAAAATCATATTCTGACCCAGGAATAACTAGTGAATGAAGTGATACATTTCAATGTTAAAATAATGGAGATATGCCTACTTAATGGAAGTCACTTTTGGAAAAAGATACTCAGATTTCATGGCCCCCCTGCAAATTTCTTGATATGAAAGCATTTTTTTTATTTTCTTTTTTGGTGTCTCATCAATTTGAGATACCATTTTTTTTCCTTCTGTTATAACTTATATCAGAAAGTTACTGTAATTGATGAAACTGGTTACCATGGGATTATTGTAAATTGTAATGCAGATTTTGCCATTTTGGAAGAATGGAAAAGGGTCCCATGTAAATCTAAGAACTACCCTTTTTTGGGTTCTTTTCATCTTTTTGGCAAGACACACTACACACATGTAAATTAATGTAATTTAACTTCATTGTCGACTCTCTTACACTCCAAAAGTCCCCAACAGTCAAATTAAAAACAGCAGCAGCAAAAGAACTAAACTACTTTTAAAAAAATGCATGTACTTGTTTAGTTAGTGGCCGTACAGTTGGAAAGCAACTATTAGAAACCGGTGTTTGCTCGCTGACTTCCTCGCAATAATTTTTAGTGGGCAGAGTTTGGCCGTTGGGGGCACACAACCCTTCTGCTCAGTTCATGCCCATGGCTAGCTGCTGCTGCTGCTCAAGATTCTCACAAGCCACTTGTTCATTTCCAACAAAAAATATATAGGGAAATTTGCCATTTACAAAGATAGATGACAAGTGAGGAACAAGTAATTAATAATAACCAATTATTATAGTGATGCTTTGATACTGATATTCGCCACTAACTATATAAATGCTTGACTGATAAGTTTATATATAAATTATACTCAAAGGAAAAGTTTTTATATATAATTATCTATTAGTAGTAAGTTGTAATACATATTGGGTTAGTCTTAAAGTTTGTAAATCATTCTTCAAAAACCTTAACTTTTATCTTTGATTCTGGTTTAGGAATTATAAAAATATATATATAGTACTACAACATTAAGTATATGTTGATTTCTTAATTGAGAAATAAATATATTATCCATTAAACAAAGATTAGAGGCCTTTGCTTGATATACAGTCATTGTTGATAATTTATTTTAAATGGTAAACCAAGTATGTACAAACAACAACTTGATTCTAGCAATAATAATATCACAAAGGCATGTATATATATAAACTTAACTCATAATAAAAAAGTGCTTATGGACCCACGAAGAAGTGCAGAACAAACCAAGAAATTTTAGTGAATACTGCTACTTCCTTTCTGCTAAAAAGTTTCATTGAAATGAAAAGGTTCCAGCAGAAAGAAAAAAAAGAACACTTTTGTTGGGTATCAACTTTTTTTTTTTTCTTTCTTTCAATTTTCTTAGTTATGAAATAAAGATAAGTAAAAGGTTTTGTCTTTTATATGAGCATAAATGGTTCCTTCCAAAATCTTGGTGGAGGAAAATGAGAAAACAAAAGGTTAGAAAAAGGAGGAATGTCAATATATTGTATTCTCTGAAAGAATATCAATATTTCCTTTTCCAAATTGTAACTTATTATAAAATGCTTTCCATGGATGTGATGTGATGTGATGAAATCTTAAGAAATATATATAGTTTGATCAATTCTAATATGTTTTAGTCTTTTGAGAATTTTGAATGGCATAAATCTTTGCTCAATAAATAAACAAGAGGTGTTGAGCTTTGACATTAAAATATGCATATAAACATGACAGATTCTCTCTGAGCACCAGAAAAAAAATTGAATGGAGAGGTTTTCTCCTACATACAAAGTTGAATTGTGGTCCAATGGGAGTTTTTGGGATCGATTATTTTAAAGGCAGAGCAGAGAGACAAAAAGCTTCAGAGATATGGAATGAATATGGAGCAACATGAAACCGACTAGCATAACCAAACTGTAAACCACTTATTCACTTCTTTGTTTTTTGGAATCAAAAGCTATATATATATATAATATATTCC
>AWWV01010694.1:0-17173 GCA_001974805.1 Corchorus capsularis | reverse complement strand
CTGTTTTTTGTCCTTTTGAAGTGATGTTGAAACATATAGGTACTATATATTCTGTTGGTGGATATGATTGAAACACTTCCGGCAGGTATCGAATCCCCCATGAACTATAACCTCTGAAGATGAGAGAGCTTTTTGAGCATGTTGCCCATATGGAATGATCTCAAATCATTAAAAATGGATTGCAATATATACTCTGCTTCGTTTGCCCTTTGCCTAGTCTATTGGGACTTGACCTTTTGAGTGTTACATCTGATTCTCAAGTACAGACAAATTTAACATAACAACAACAACAACAAAAAAAAAAAAAAAAAAAGGAAAACCCAAACATGGAATTGTTTCATAATTGAGTTGGAAGATCCAAAAACAAGAATATTTCTAGATTTATGTCATGTTTCCATATCAATATGATAAAGACATTTCCAAGCCAAGTAAATGCTTATAAGATTCTTGCAATGTAATCTGCAATGGTATGCCTGCATGCAGAGGAGAAATTAAGAAGCAGAGTAATTAACTTATAACTTTAATCTGTCATTAATGTCATTTTAAAATTACATATATAATATGATATATAATCTGAATAAAGTATTTTAATTGGTAAATATTACTATTGCTTAGTCAATAATAAAAACTATAGTAACAATTCAGCTGAACATAGAAGAAAAATAAAATAAAACATATATAGGGTATACTGGACCAAGCTGCTCTGCTGCATGCATGCTTCATGTTCCTATTAGTCGGCCGCCACATTTGTAGGTGACGCTGCAGGTTTCGTCGACGACGACGGTGTAGTCATGGTTAGGCCTGGAAAGGAAAGGAGGCAAGTGAACCAAAACGTCACAGACACATTCATTATCAATCTGCTGCAGCCAACGACAACAGTTACGTTCATCGGGTGTTTCATGGTGCCTGTGCCTATGCCTGTGATGATGTCCATGCCCATTCCCCTGCCCCTGACTATTCCCATTCCCATGCCCATGTCTATGGTGATGCCTATGCCCCTCCGCCTCTGGGGGCGGAGGGGAGTCAGGGGGAGGAGGTGGCAGAGGGGCGGGTGGTGGCAGTTGGACTAGCGGCACTTTTACACATGCATAGTTGGCCAGGGCAAATTGGGAGGCGCAAAGTGGAACGGGTGGTGGCTGTGGTCTTATAAGTTGAGACAGTGTAATAATAGGAAGCTGAGTTACGAAGAATATAGATAAGAGAAACAATGTTGGAAATCCCACCTTCATCATATCTGAATTTTTTTTTTCAAAGGATTATTATGGTATCTTAGCCATAGATTTTCATTCTAATTTATACTGGTTCAATCATAAATTTCTTGGTTTTAAATCCTTTAAAATCTGTTCTAAATGGTAATTAAGAATTTAGAAACAGGGGGTGACCAAGAGGGTGAGGGGGAGGGTTTGTTGATGTTATGGAAGAGTTCAGGTTTTGAACTGGTTGGTTTCATTAGTATTACTTTATGTTTCCATTCATTTAGTGTGAAGACATAATTAGGTGCCTTTTTGTTCTCAATGGGATACAAGACTGGATTTGTGTGACAGAAATTTTTTGTGGAAAGTGGGATTCTGTTCTGCAATAACTTCGTCTCAACCAAAATTCACCATTGCCTCTCTAAGTCTCCATTAAGCTTCAAAGCCTTATCCAGCAATTGCTTCTACCTACATTTAATTATTCCACATTTACAATCTAAAACCTAACTATCTTTTTGAATTCCCATATATATTGATGTAATTTCATCCATGAAGGCATGAACAAGATCAATATATAGCCTTTGGATTATATCTAAATTGAGTAATTGACACACATTTTCTGAAACGTGGTTTCCCCAAAGCCATCAAAATGAAATTCCCATAATCAAATCAAAACCCATCAACCCAATCCATATATATTACTAGTATCCAAGTACCACATAAGAATTTGGGCCAACCCAAAAGTAAATACTGTAATGGGTCACCAATATGTCAAATGCTTTATGGGCCAACAACTCTTTTGCACGAGGCAGAAGCCCTAAAGCGCTTTCCAAAGGTTTCATAAGCCATGAATGAATAGCAATAAATTTCTATACATGAAAAGCAATAAATTCAAAATATTCAAAACCAACCACATCTAAAAATAAATGTAGTGCAGAGATCTCTTGAGCAAATAGGGTTTTAGAAGACTAATTCAATCTTAATAAGATTAAGATAAGATTATTATTATTATTATTATTATTATTATTATTATTATTATTTATTATATATTATAGATTAAGATTAAGAGGAATACATACATATTACCTCAAAAAAAAAGGAATACATACATATAGATATATATCATATACCATATTTATTATATACCAGAAGATTGACAAAGATTATATCCAAGTATGTTCCAAAACAGAGATAAGATAATAAGCATGACGGCATGAGTTCAACGAATCATCATTAAATTAAATTAAAGTATTATACTTTACTTAAAAAAAATAAATAAAGTATAGTAACAAAATACACTAAAAGTTAGTAATATTGATAGTTTTTTTTTGCCATAATATTGATAGTTGAATACAAACAAATTATACACCTACTACTAATACAATATTATGGTTTAAATTTTAAAATCACACGTTTTGGATTTCGAGACAAAAAGTTCAGTAGGAGATAATTGAATTTTTTTTTTTGAAATATAGTACAAGCAAGTATTATAGGAAAGTTGAATTAATTAAATATATTTAAATGTGAAAAATCAACTAACATGTGACATATGGAAGTTTTAAGTACGCACTAACCCTCTAGTGTCTATCTATTTTTTAGTCTTGGGTCTCAATCTCATGGGTCTCAATTTCATATACTAAACTCTCACATAACATGTTTTCATTAATAAGACTTCAATTCGATATCTTACATACTTACGCAGGGGAATTAAATTCTTATCACTTAACAATAGACATAATATTAAAATATGCATTTTTTTATCCATATCCATGATAAGGATTTTATTGTGACTAATTCGAATTTAACCCGAACCACATACCTGAGTTTCACGTACACAAAATCTCGAATACAAGACGAATAGCTTTACTACTAAGATCGTGCCCCACATTGATGCTAATTAATTAATACGTATTAAATTGTTTGGAAAAAAAAAGTACGTATTAATTAAATTGTATTAAAATGAAGAAAAAAGAGAGATGGGCCATGGCCATGGGGCTGGGGCTGGGCCATGGGGGCTCTCAGCTCTCAACTAACATGATTTTGATTTGACCGTAGTTTATGTCTCGCATTCATAACTCAGAATCCATAAATCATCATTTTTTATTTTTTTTAATAAAAAAGAAAATCCCGACGTTGTCCCTTTCTCCCACGCACGCGCCACACAGTCGCTCGCACACGAAGAAAATGAGAGAAAAAAGAAACGGTCCTTTTAATCTTCTTTTGTCTCTCTTCCACATTAAGCAACAGGCGTCCACCTCCACCAGAAACTCTCCAGTCAACAACGAGACGAGAGAGAGAGAGATGTTGTTGGGAAACGCCATAGCTTTAGCTCGGACCGTCATGAAGTTTTCGCCTAATGACATCGTCTTCGAACCTGACGACATCCCCTTTGGCTCCGCTGAATGGTTCCTCTTTGCCGGTTTCTCTTGCTTGCTCGTTCTCTTTGCCGGTATAATGTCGGGTCTTACTTTGGGTCTCATGTCTCTTGGTCTTGTTGAGCTCGAAATTCTTGAGAGAAGCGGCTCTACCACTGAGAAGAAGCAAGCTGGTTTAACTCTAAACCCCATTTCTATCTTTGCTTTTGCCTTTTGCTAGTTTACTTTGTAACAGAAACATTCGTAACAGTTCCCCAGTAATTCAATTCGTTGGATTTTACCCGTTTTAAGTTCTTATGGATTTATTATAATAAACACCCAATTCCTCCTCAACCCCACCCTTTTGTTTTCTGCCATTCATGATTAACATTTCTTAAAACCGTCACATGATTCCCATTTTAACTTTATTTCCTTTTTGTGTGCAGCTGCTATCTTACCAGTTGTTAAGAAGCAGCATCAGCTTCTTGTAACTTTGCTTCTGTGTAATGCTTGTGCCATGGAGGTGAACATTTATCTGTACCTTTTTCCCCCTAAAGTAAAATTAGTGATAATTGTAATGATCATTTGATTTTTTTCTATAATGAAACTATAGCGTTTCCTTGATTTATCTTACGCGCTTGAACTTTTGTGTTCTTGCAGGCCCTTCCTATAGCCCTAGATAAAATTTTTCACCCTTTTGTTGCAGTGTTGCTGTCTGTTACTTTTGTATTGGCTTTTGGAGAGGTATAATTTGGGTGTTTCTTAATGCTTCATTTCAGCTTTTATTTTATTCTTCTTCATGGCACTCATTTAATTCTCTACTGATTTGGGTTCAGATTATTCCACAAGCAATATGTTCAAGATATGGACTTGCTGTTGGTGCAAATTTTGTGTGGCTTGTTCGTATTCTAATGATCATTTGTTATCCAATTGCTTACCCTATTGGAAAGGTAGTATTCTGAGTCCACCAGTATCATTATCTGGACAACAGTCCAGCTTCCGTCATGTGATTATACTGTATGTATTAGCAAGCAAGCATCTACTGTTGGTTAAATGAAATGCATGTGGTTCACTAAAGGTCAAAGTGTTCATGGGTATTAGGAGGATTTACATTGCCCAAAGAAAAGGTTTCTGATATATTGAATCATATGATCGATTTGCTGTTCACTTGAGGTATATGCTGCGTCTTGTTGTTCCTGAAATACCCTTGGGTATTAGTTATTGCTTGAGAATGTGGTTTGTTTGTGTATTAAATCGCTATTTGAAATTTTATACCAATGCTTTTGTTATGGTTCAGCAATCAGCATCTACAAAAAGATAGTGCTTCATTCTTTTGTGGATGTTGCTCAAAATTACATACTACTTGTCAAATGATAATCCTGCATTCATGGTCATGAGTTTAGGTTCTGGATGCTGTCATTGGCCATGGTGATGTTTTGTTTAGACGGGCTCAGTTGAAAGTCCTTGTCTCTATCCACAGCCAAGAGGTAACTTTTTGAACAAGACACAGATAATATTGCTTAAGCAAATTATCTCTATCTCATTTGAACTTCCACTAACTTCTTGTTCTTTTCTTAATAGGCCGGCAAGGGCGGTGAACTAACACATGATGAGACAACCATCATTAGTGGTGCACTTGATTTAACCGAAAAGGTAAATTCTGTTATGGAAATAGCATCTATCCATCAAAATGGCCTGTCTCTGTATATCTGGTCTGTAACTGAAACGTCCAGGATACAGATTTCCATCCTGTAAAAGATAAATATTGACTTTTCTAATGGTTATAATGAAAAAAGGTTCTGAGATCTGGATCATATGATCATATATACACAATAGGCAAAATAAACGCCCTCAACTTTACCATTCTAATTATGAATTGGAAACATGTGCAATAGTTTTACATCCAACTTTGCACTTTGAGAGCTATGAAGCTGCAAAGACTTCAATGCACTGTGTCTGTCTTTGATAACTTGGTCATTATTCTAACGTTTCTTGGAACATGCAGACTGCAGAAGAGGCTATGACACCGATAGAATCGACATTTTCCTTGGATGTCAATTCAAAGTTGGATTGGTGGGTTTCAGCTGGATGGATTTATTCTTCTTGTTTTACCACATCATATTTTGTTATTCATCTTGCAGTTAAAACAAGTTAGAAGCGGAAAAGTACTCAACTTTTATGCGGTTTACATGGGAAAATGAATTTTTGTATGAGTTATGGATCTTATAGCTGGAGAAACTAGATAGTATAATAGAAACTAGGAATATTGCATTGATAGGCAAAGACTAGGAACCCTATCATAATTTGTAGATTATGAATGGTTTTATCTGTCTCTTTATGCAGGGAAGCAATTGGTAAAATTCTAGCACGTGGTCATAGTCGTATTCCTGTCTATGCTGGGAATCCAAAAAACATTATTGGACTGTTACTGGTGTGTTTACTCACTCATTGTCTTTCTTACGGTTTTCATTGTGTTGAAAGTTTCTTGTGCAATGTTTTTGATATGAAATCTCCTTTCTATTGATATGCAGGTGAAAAGTCTTCTCACTATACGAGCAGAGACAGAGACTCCAGTAAGTGCTGTTTCCATCCGGAGAATTCCTAGGTACACACGTGTTTTCACCATTTTTCTCATGTTTCTTTCAACACACAAAAAGTATCAGTTCTCATCTATGGACATCTCAGGGTTCCAGCAAATATGCCTTTGTATGATATCCTCAATGAGTTCCAAAAGGGAAGCAGTCATATGGCAGCTGTAGTGAAGGTTAAAGAAAAGGCCAAAGACCCTGAGCTCTTTGATGATGGAGAGAGATTAGAGCCTAGACTTACAAATGGGAATTCTCAACTAACCACCCCTTTGCTGACCAAGTGTGACCCTAAATCTGGTAGTGTAATTGTCGATGTCGAGAAACCTACAAGACCTATCACTGGGAATTCTCAACAAAACGGTGTCACAAGAAAAACCTTGCAACATCTTTCAGAGGATACTGAAGATGGGGAAGTCATTGGTATCATAACCCTGGAAGATGTTTTTGAAGAACTTCTACAAGTAAGTGCTGCTTCTATTAGTATCAGCTTTCTGTCACTTTTCTAGGCCCCGTCTCACACTCTCACTCATGCCATATAAATTCTTCTGTTGCCCTGTCTTAATCTTCTCTTGTATAGATGATTTTTTCTGATCCCTTTCTGCGTTGTAGGAGGAAATTGTAGATGAGACTGATGTATATATTGATGTACATAAAAGGTACAGCTATTGGGTTTCATAGCTTTCTGTTTACTTTCAGATGGGTTAATTACTTCATCGAACATTAGATTAATCTTTGTTCTATTTTTTTCAAGGATACGTGTGGCTGCTGCTGCGGCTGCTTCATCAGTTGCCCGAGCTCCATCCAATCGTAGATTGATTGGCCAAAAGCCTTCAGTAAGTACACAATGATTACTTCTAAACATCAGCATCAGTATATCATTAGCAGATGACCTGTGAGATAGCATTAGATCCCTTCCTTGATTAAATGAGTATAGAAAGAAAACTGTTGCAATCTCTTCATACCTTTCATTTCAGATTTCACCAAACCTCTGTATTGGTATTTGGTAATGCATATACAGCTCTGGTTGCAGCTGTGAGCTGATGAGAATTTTCTATTAATAACCAATTTACCTTTTGATGTCAAAAAATTTACCTTTTGATGTCCAACATTCAGGGTGTTCAAAGCAAGCAAGGGCAAACAACAAGAAAAACTGCCGGCGATGATTCACAAACGGGGAATTCTCATCAAGGCAGTATCTAACGACCTTGGTAGTGCAAAGTAGAAGCGAAATCAAGCTCCTTTTCTTTCCTGTTGTAAATCTAAATTCTGAAATTAGGTTTGGGTATATTGCAGCCAGCTAATGTCTGTATGTGAGAGTGAGAAAATTAGGCATGTTTACTGTAATAGAAAACCAGTGAGAAATTTTGTTGATGGTAGTAGTAAACTAGGCATGAATCCTAAAATGACAGATAGTGATAGGAGTGGTGTTTGATAGGGGATCATTTTCATTTTCCTTTCAAATGTCTTTGATACTCTACATCAAGAGAGAATAAAAGATTTTTCCTAGAGCAAGGTGCTTATAACAAAATCTAGTTTTCAGTTGCTTTCAACTGTTCCTATCAATTGTCTTCTGTCCGACTTCTATTATGCAACAATCTGGTTGGAATCAAATCATACATACATACATACATACACACACACATATATACATATACACATAGGAGTACTTATTATGGTAAGAATTGAGTAGAGTTGAGGTCTAGTAAATCTGTAATAATTGACAAAAAAATTAAATAGGGTTTAAATTCTTTATTATTATTACGGAGTAATCAATGTAATTAAGTAAGTAAATAAGTACAAAGGGATTCGTACGGCCGGGGCTGGGCTGGGCTGGGAATGGACGAAGAAGCTTCCTAGTCACATACATACGATAACATGATATAACCACTTGGACAAAATTACAAAATTGCAAATTAAAAAACTTACATCGCAATTCGCAAGTCGCAACGGCCCAAAACGACTAGCGTTTTATTATCCACCATGAAAGGTGAGTCAGACTCAGAGTCTATATATCTATTTACGAAAACACCCTCGAGAGGAATCCCTAATCACAATTAAAACCGGTTCCTTAGCTCCGCAGTTTTGGTCTCCTGGGCTCTTCTCCTTCCGCTTTCCCAGAAATATATAAAACCATTTTATTATTTTATTTTAGAAATAGAAATACAAATACTAATCTCTCTGACTCTGCCTCTTCCGTTTCACTTTCTTCGCTCACTCTTCCTTTCTCGCCTCCTAAAAGGTCAGTTCTTTTTGTTTGTCTCTCTCAATTTTCGTCTCTCGTTTTCCTGTTAAATCACTAGCTGTCCTTTCAACGGTTAATTTTTTTTTTGATCATGTCTGTTTTATTGTTCTTTGCCGCCAAACAGAATGCAATTTCCTTATCCAGTTATCTACGTTGCATGTTACGGCCCCCCCTCCGATTGCCTGCCCTTTTTTATTTGTTTGATTCTTTTGTTTTTCAATTTCTAATAAGAATACAGTTTTCGGAATTCTTTCTGTTTTTCCTTTTAATTTGGTGTATATGTTGTCCTTTGGCTTTTAATCGCCAAACAGAGCGTTAGGGTTGTCTACCTATTATTTTGATTTATCTAATTCTGGGATACAATTCTTTTTTTAATATATTAATTGTAGCTTTTCCTTGTCCTTAATTGAAAGAAAGATCGTGAATTGGTGGTCCTTTATGTAGAAATAATTATCTTTTCTATTATTCAATTTTCGTTTGCAGAAGTTTAAAGTTTCATGATCACGTTTAATATTATGTAATTCATTTTTTGTCTCTTTGTTTGCAGGTTTTAGCTTTCAAACATGGGGTTTAAAAAGGTTTATCAATGCTTGATGGATCTATTTCCGCAGGTATCTCATTTTATATGTAATGAAATCCAATGCTGTTTGGAAACTTCTTTTTGCTTTTTTTGAACATTTTGTACACTGTTTTTGAAAATTAACAATTTAATGATGGGAAGTGTGCAAGTTTTTTTTTTTGGCCGGAAGTGTGCAAGTTTATTGTTATAACTTCTTAGTAATTCGGAAACCATGGAGGAAACTGTAAGACATATAACAACCATCTAGTAAAATTGTTTAATGACACTTTCTGTGTAGGTTGATACACGTCTTCTAAAAGCTGTTGCTATTGAAAACTCAAAGGATGTGGACGCAGCTGCGGAGATTGTTCTCTCTGAGATACTGCCGTTCATGTCTAAACGATCAATGGCTGCAGCTTCTTCATCACAGAACCAGAGTCCTCTAGTGCAACTAAATGAAGGTATCTTTTTCAATGATTTTACTAGTAGAGTTGGTTTATTCTGCTATGAGCATGGGTTCCTAAATTATGCAAGTTAATTGAAGGTTTAATATTTTATCTTTCTCTGCTTTATATTGTAGATTATTGCAGAACTGCCATTTTGTCTATGAATGACTTTTCTTTGAGATAACTTATTGATTTATTGAGTTGAATCATGAAATGTCATATTTTCTCATTGAAAATGCAGCTGTAGATGAGGAAGAAAGCAATCAGTTGAGGCGGCGAAAGGTATTGTCTAGTAATAGAGCTGGCTCTTCTGCGGGGCCAATGTTGCAAACAACTGAAGTGTCAGGATCTCTTGAGGCATCAAATGCTGCAAGTACTTCAAAATTCCGCGAGTGCACCAATGATGAGGCTGCTAATATTGAAACTGGGGAATTGATATTATTGGGCAGCCCTAAATATGACGGTGCTGAAAGTGGGCAACATAATTCTGGTATCAGCTCGAGTGCTGTAGAGAATGAGAATTCTCTGGTATTCACAAATTTTGAAATCAAGGAGTCAAGTTCATCGAGTAAAATCCGGGCCATGGATGTGGAAGATGAATCAGCAGTCAACTTAGCCGTTGATTTTACCTCAACTCTCGAGAATACTGGTTGTAGTGGTAGCGCAAATGATTACATATATTTTGATGGGCCTGTGGATTTGAACGCAGATATAGGTGGAAGCTGTTCACTAAGTGGGTCCAAGGTAGGGGAAGAAGATGTTGTGGCTCTGCTGGTTCCATCATCTTCTCAAGAACAAATGCCTGAAGGCTCAATAGCAGGTCTTCATTCTGAAAGTGGTTCTGTGGCTCACTCTACTTGTTCTGAGAAACAGGAAAGAGGCTCTGTGGAATTTAAATCCCAGCAGGGCTCTGTTAGTGAAATGGGAGAAATTGAGGATGATACCTTTGATCCATTTGTTAGTAGATCTAGTCAAACATGCAGAACTGATTTACTTGAGGAGATCATTGAAGATGCTAAAAATAACAAGGTACTGTTTGTTCTTAGCATTTTAACCTTTCTTTTGTCAATTTCGGTGGTTATTTCGGTACAACAATGAATACTATGAAAGGCTAACAAATCTGTTTCATAAATTGTTGTGCCTTCAAAATATGGGTAATACTATAAGAGAAGCATATGAGGTTCTGACATTATTGCTGCTAATAAAGGAGAAGGATTTTAATATCAATAGTTCTTTTTTATTCTTGTTCCATTTTTGGAAGAAGAATCCCACAACTTAATATATATTGGTGCAGAAAACCTTGTTTCTAGCCATGGAGTCAATTATGAGTTTGATGAAAGAAGTTGAACTTCAAGAGGAAGCTGCAGAAAAAGCAAGAGAGGAAGCTGCTAGGGGAGGTTTGGATATTCTTGTCAAGGTGGATGAACTTAAACAGATGCTTCCACATGCAAAGGAAGCAAATGACATGGTTCGCCCTTGTTTCAATTATCACTTCCGTAATGAGCAATAATAGATTGTGGTTATATGATTCTGAAAAGGCATGAAAACTCAGCCATTAGCTCTTTTTTGTTTGGCAGCATGCTGGAGAAGTTTATGGGGAGAAGTCAATTTTAGCCACTGAAGTGAGGGAACTCCAAAGTCGCTTGCTAAGCTTATCAGAGGAAAGAGATAAATCTCTTGCCATTCTTGATGAGGTAAACTTGGAAAAGAAATATATTGGTCATCTACTAGACATTTATTATAAACTTTAGTTATCTCTACGTTTTGGCTTGATCTTGGTTGATCATTATGTTTGCCTATGGCTGTGACATTTTGGTAGGTTGTACATTTTGCGAAAACACAGTTCATGTTTTGGATTAGTGTTTGGTTGAGTTTCTTAATCTGGAGATAAATTAGGCCCTCCTTAAACAGAATCATGGATGTATAAGTTTAAGAGATTTATACTAAGGTCTAAGGACAATCCTTGAATTTATGGAGTGAAAGTATTTAAGAATACAGTATTGATATGGATGAATTTTAGGCCATTGTACTCTCATTTTCTGTTTTTGTACATTTTACCACAGATGCGTCAAACCCTTGAAGCTAGACAAGCTGCAGCAGAGGAGATGATGAGAACAGCGGAGCAGGAAAAGTTAGAAAAAGAAGAATCTGCCCGGAAAGCTCTTGCTGAACAAGAAGCCATCATGGAGAAGGTGGTCGTGGAGTCTAAGATTCTACGGCAGGAGGCAGAAGAAAATTCCAAGGTGGCTTTAAATTCTTTGCACTCTATATTGGTACTTATGAGTCCTGACAAAAGTTAAAAATAGCTTTACCTTTCTGGACTTACTATCTTCTATGCTTCTGCTTTTTGTTGCAGTTACGAGAGTTTCTTATGGACCGTGGTCAGATTGTTGACTCATTACAGTAAGTTCCATCACCTGACTTTTTTTTAATCATTTTGCAATCAGCATATTAACTCATTTAAGTCTAATTTGTGAGTTTTCTGGAGATTTCTCAACTGATAGAAATGTGAGCCTTCTTTCATTTGTCTCTTTCATTTAAGCTGTTATTTTATCCAATAGTAAGCATGAAATCAAACTAGTGGTGGGTTATGGAATCACCATATACGTGATGCCTTTCTTTCTTATTCAGAATCAAATCAACACCATGAATATCCATCTCCATTTGATAGAATGGAGCAGTATGTGCATGCAATAATTAATCGTGGATATATTCAAAACTATTTTCTGACATGTTTTAAGTATGAAGCTGTTAGCTCTGGTTTTTTGTTCACCAGAAGAAATGGATAACGTATTAGCAATGGAGGGAAGAGTAACATCTTTGATTTCATCTTTTTTTGTAGGGGAGAAATCTCTGTTATTTGCGAGGATGTTAGATTGCTCAAAGAAAAATTTGACGAGCGTGTTCCATTAAGCAAGTCTATATCCTCAAGCCAAACGAGCTGCATCCTAGCCTCTTCTGGTTCATCTCTGAAAAGCATCGCTGATCTTGGTCATGATCTAGGAGAGATTGGTACCAAAACCCCAGAGAAGCGAAGCCGAACTCCATCTCTTAATGGAGAATCACCGAAAAGCAGGTCATCAGAGGAGAGATACAAAGCTGATGACAAAGAGCTGTTGATGAATGATGGATGGGAAATTTTCGACAAAGACGGTGAATTCTGAGAATTGTACAGCACAGCTATTTTGAATCATCAGTTCAACTTATGAACATCCCCTTGGGCCTTGGTTTATTTTAATAATTGTTTCCTGAGCACTAGGATCCTTGATTCAAGCGCTTTTAAGTGACTTGGTATTTTGTTTAAAGCATATATCATATATAGGCAATACTGAGTATTGCACAACTTTTGTACAGAGTATTGAATGATCAAGTGCCCTATTTTGATATTTTCAGTCTTCACATCTTTATTAGGCCTTTTTTTTTTTTTTTTTTAAGTAACATCTTTATTAGCTTAGTTTGGAAGTTGGAAAAGTTTTTTAAAGGTTATAAGGCACTTGATTTTCAGTCTTAATACTAAGTCACCCACGTGTACTTGATTTTCAGTCTTAACACTTAGTCACCCACTGACACACGTGTTCCACGTCTACTAGCCTCGTGTGGAACACGGAGCAAGTGGAGTTGAAGTTTTAAGTTGAATAATTCATCTTACTCGTCCAAAGCCTCCCTCTTAGTTTTCTTACAGTGTATTTGGATAAATTTTTTGAGAAATTAGTAAAGAACATGATAGGATGTGAAAGGAGGGATTTAGGATCAATTCCTATTTGGATTGTTTAAAATATAAAAAGTAAGGAACATGAGAGATCACCTAGCATTTTATAAATAAAAGCTTTGTTGGTCCTTGTTGGTACTCCAATTTGGAGTACCAAAAAATATGGACTTATAAGGATCAAGGACCAAAATTGGTACTCCAAAACCCATGTACCAAATCTAATTTCCAATTCAAACATGGGTCACTAATCAAAAAGACCTCCATTCCTGTCCCGTCCCATCGCGTTCCTTACTAGTCCCTCAATCCAAACACACTGTTAGTCTCCCCGTGTCTTCTCTCTCTCCCTCTTTTTTTTTTAAATTCTTTTTAGTAAGTTTAGTTAAGATGAATATAGATATTTCAACGAGTTTTTTTTACCAAAAATAATGCAAAAATGAGCCGGGGCTCCTAAATGCATTTTTAGCCAAAAACCGTTGTGCGTACACGAATTCCGCTAAAAACAGACCCGAAAGATTTTTTTCTGAACTTTTCGCCACAAGTCTCAGCAAAAATATATAATTAAACGCCAAAAAGATTGATGGGATTTTCACGCTTCTAATTTTTTTTTTCCATTTTTTCTGAATTAATTTCTAATTAAATCGAAACAAGATTCAGATGCTCACAAATCCTTAAATCCAATTTGGCTAAGATTTGGTTTGATGAATATAGATATTTCAAGGAGTCTATGCCAAAAACCAAGAAAAATTGAGTCGAGATCCTGAAACGCGTTTTTAGCCAAAAACCGTGATAGTACACGATTTCGGGTAAAAATTGGCCCAATTTTTTTTTCTCAATTTTTTGCCACAATACTCTGAAAAAATATATTATTCAACAAAATAAAGGTTGAAGGGTTTTTCACGCTTCTAATATCGTTTTACCATTTTTCTGAATTAATTTCAAAGTAAATCGAAACAAGATTCAGATGCTCGTAAAAAAAATTCTTGAATCCAATGTGGTTGGGATTTGATTCGATGAATATAGATATTACAAGGAGTTTTTATGCCAAAAATAATGCAAAACTGAGTCGGGGCCTCGGAATGCGTTTTTAGCCAAATATCGTGATGGTTAGTACACGATTTCGGCTAAAATTTTGCAAAAACTGACCCGAAATTTTTTTCCTCAATTCTCTGCCACAATACTCGTACAAAATATATAATCCAGCTCCAAAACAATTGAAGTGTTTTTGACGCTTCTAATATCGTTTTCCTTTTTTTTTTCGAATTAATTTCTAATTAAATCGAAACAAGATTCAGATGCTCGTAAAAGCAGATCCTTAAATCCATTGTGGCTGATATTTGGTTAGATGAATATAAATATTTCAAGAAGTCTTTCTGTCAAAAATCATTTAAAATTGAGCCGGGTCCCCGAAATGTGTTTTTAGCTAAAAAAATTGTGATGGTTATTACACGAATTCGGCTAAAAACTGACCTGAAGAATTTTTCATGAATTTTTTGCCACAAAACTCAGAAAAAATATATAATTCAATGCCAAAACAATTGAAGGGTTTTCCACGCTTCTAATATCAGTTTTCCATTTTTCCGAATTAATTTTTCATTAAAACGAAACAAGATTTAGATGCTAGTAAAAACAACTTCTTAAACCTAATGTGGCTGAGATTTGGTTTGATGAATATAGATATTTTAAGGAGTCTTTACGACAAAAATAATGCAAATTGAGTCGGGGCTATGGAACACGTTTTTAGCCAAAAACCGTGATGGTTAGTACACGATTTCGGCTAAAATTTTGCAAAAACTGACAAGAAAAATTTTCCTCAATTGTTTGCGACAATAATAAAAGAAAAATATAATTCAATGCCAAAAAAATTGAAGGGTTTTCACGCTTTTAATATTGTTTTTCGATTTTTCTTTTCCGAATTTATTTCTAATTAAATCAAAATAAGATTCAGATGCTCGTAAAAACAAATCCTTGAATCCATTGTGACTGAGATTTGGTTTGATGAATATAGATATTTTAAGGAGTCTCTATGCCAAGAACCAAGCAAAACTGAGTCGATGCCCCGAAACGCGTTTTTAGCCAGAAACCATGATGGTTATTACATGATTTCGGCTAAAAACTTACCCGAATTTTTTTCTCAATTTTTTGCCACAATACTCTAAAAAAAATATAATTCAACAAAAAAAAAAGATTGAAAGGTTTTCCACGCTTCTAATATTAGTTTCCATTTTTTTTCCGAATTAATTTCTAAATAAATCAAAACAAGATTTAGATGCTCGTAAAAACAAATTTTTAAATCTAATTGTGGCTGAGATTTGGTTTGATGAATATAGATAATTCAATGAGCCTTTACGACAAAATAATGCAAATGGAGCCGGGGCTACGTAACGCGTTTTTAGCCAGAAACCGTGATGGTTAGTACACGATTTCGGCTAAAATTTTGCAAAAACTGACCCGAAAAATTTGTCCTCAATTCTTTGCCACAATACTCAGAAAAAAATATATACTTCAATCCAAAAAGAAATGAAGGGTTTTCACGCTTTTAATATCGTTTTTCGATTTTTTTTCGAATTTATTTCTAATTAAATCGAAATAAGATTTAGATGCTCGTAAAAACAAATCCTTGAATCCATTGTGGTTGAGATTTGGTTTGATGAATCTAGATATTTCAAGGAGTCTCAATGACAAAAACCAAGCAAAACTGAGTCGAAGCCTCGAAACGCGTTTCGACGGTTTTTGCAATGACTGATCCGGGGCTACGTAATGCAAATGGTTTAATGCAAATTGTTTGCGACAATAATAAAAAAAACTAATTCAATGCCAAAAAAATTGAAGGGTTTTCACGCTTTTAATATTGTTTTTCGATTTTTCTTTTCCGAATTTATTTCTAATTAAATCGAAATAAGACTCAGATGCTCGTAAAAACAAATCCTTGAATCCATTGTGACTGAGATTTGGTTTGATGAATATAGATATTTCAAGGAGTCTCTATGCCAAGAACCAAGCAAAACTTAGTCGATGTCCCGAAATGCGTTTTTAGCCAGAAACCGTGATGGTTATTACACGATTTCGGCTAAAAACTTACCCGAATTTTTTTCTCAATTTTTTGCCACAATACTCTGAAAAAAAAAATATGATTCAACAAAAATAAAAAGATTGAAAGGTTTTCCACGCTTTTAATATCAGTTTCCATTTTTTTCCGAATTAATTTCTAAATAAATCGAAACAAGATTTATATGCTCGTAAAAACAAATTTTTAAATCTAATCGTGGCTAAAATTTGATTTGATGAATATAAATAATTCAAGGAGCCTTTACGACATAATAATGCAAATGGAGCCGGGGCTACGTAACGTGTTTTTAGCCAGAAACCGTGACGGTTAGTACATGATTTCGGCTAAAATTTTGTAAAAACTGACCCGAAATTTTTTTCCTCAATTCTTTTCCACAATACTCAGAAAAAAATATATACTTCAATCCAAAAAAAATGAAGGGTTTTCACGCTTTTAATATCGTTTTTCGATTTTTTTTTCGAATTTATTTCTAATTAAATCGAAACAAGATTTAGATGCTTGTAAAAACAAAGTTTTAAATCTAATGTGTCTGAGATTTGGTTTGATGAATATAGATATTTCAAGGAGCCTTCCCGTAAAAAATAACGCAAATTGAGCCGGGGCTACGGAACGGGTTTTTGCCGAAAACCGTGATGGTAGTACACAATTTTGGCTAAAATTTTGCAATGACTGATCCGAAAAATTTTTCCTCAATTCTTTGCCACAATACTTAGAAAAAATAAATATGATTCAACGCCAAAAAAATTGAACGGTTTTCACGCTTTTAATATCGTTTGTCGTTTTTTTTTTGAATTTATTTCTGATTGAATCGAAATAAGATTCATATGCTCGTAAAAACAAATCCTTGAATCTATTGCGGCTGAGATTTGGTTAGATGAATATAGATATTTAAACGAGTCTCTATGCCAAAAACCAAGCAAAATTGAGTCGAGGCCCCGAAACGCGTTTTCAGCTAAAAACCGTGATGTAATGTACACGATTTCGGCTAAAAACTGACCCGAAGTTTTTTTTTCTC